>VMKM01001574.1:0-129651 GCA_008360985.2 Macquaria ambigua | reverse complement strand
CACTGGTCTGAAGAAAAAACTGGAGATAGAAAAGAATAGAGACAGAGAATGTGTTTCAGACAAAAAGCAAGTGTGAAGGAAATTGTAAATGAAAACATTAAAATATAAATGTAAAAGATTTCAAAGCCTGTATGTGTAGAATTTGTATGTGATTATACTATTGTTCATAAGTTTCTAATGGCATACGTTACAAGTTTGCACAATCTATGTGTTGCTTTCAACTCTTCATTGTCAGATCTATGTCTGTCTCTGTGTCTTTTTAATACTACTACTGGGGGCGCCAGACATTTTCATATTGTACATATAGGGGGCTTTAATATAGAAGATGCCCTACATTTAACATTGTGTTGTCATTATGTTTATTCATGTCATGTACTACATTTTGTTTCCAACTGTAATTATGACATTCAGTTGTTCTGCATTTTGCTTATTCATTGTGACATCAGGTTGTATTGCAATTTGTTTTTTCATTGTGACTTCACATTGTACCAAATTTTGTTTTTTCATTGTGACATCATGTACTGCATTTTGTTTTTTCATTGTGACATCATGTACTGCATTTTGTTTTTTCATTGTGACATCATGTCCTTCATTTTGTTTATTCAGTGTGACCGCATGTTGCACTAAATGTAACTGTGATATCATGTTGCACTACATTTTTTGTTAATTATGACATCATGTTATGTACAAAAAGCACATTGTACTACATTTTGTTTATTCTTTGTGACATCACATTGGACTGCATTTTGTTTTTTCATTGTGACATCATGTCCTTCATTTTGTTTATTCAGTGTGACCGCATGTTGCACTAAATGTAACTGTGATATCATGTTGCACTACATTTTTTGTTAATTATGACATCATGTTATGTACAAAAAGCACATTGTACTACATTTTGTTTATTCTTTGTGACATCACATTGGACTGCATTTTGTTTTTTCATTGTGACATCATGTCCTTCATTTTGTTTATTCAGTGTGACCGCATGTTGCACTAAATGTAACTGTGATATCATGTTGCACTACATTTTTTGTTAATTATGACATCATGTTATGTACAAAAAGCACATTGTACTACATTTTGTTTATTCTTTGTGACATCACATTGGACTGCATTTTGTTTTTTCATTGTGACATCATGTCCTTCATTTTGTTTATTCAGTGTGACCGCATGTTGCACTAAATGTAACTGTGATATCATGTTGCACTACATTTTTTGTTAATTATGACATCATGTTATGTACAAAAAGCACATTGTACTACATTTTGTTTATTCTTTGTGACATCACATTGGACTGCATTTTGTTTTTTCATTGTGACATCATGTCCTTCATTTTGTTTATTCAGTGTGACCGCATGTTGCACTAAATGTAACTGTGATATCATGTTGCACTACATTTTTTGTTAATTATGACATCATGTTATGTACAAAAAGCACATTGTACTACATTTTGTTTATTCTTTGTGACATCACATTGGACTGCAATTTGTTTTTGTGATATAATATTGTACAATATATAGCTTATTATTTTTTTACATTTTGTTTAGTATTTTGTTTATTTATGGTGACATCACAACTGCATCTTCTTTGTGACATTATGTTGTGCAAAATGTTGTATGTTTATTCATGTTGTTACCTCTATGTGGTTTAATATAACAAACCTAGGGAGAAGTATGGAGTGTGTCTTACTGTTTATTGACTGTATGTATCCTGGGAGCAGAACAACAACACCACCAAAATCTGTATTCAACAATTGTTGTAATAAATAGTTCATCTCACAACAAGACTGAAATAGTGTCCTGGGGGCTTTTCTACCCTGACAAAAATACACTTCTAAGGAAAACAAAGAACTCTTGAATTCCAAGGGCACATTGATGGGACAAATGTACAATTAAATAACTGGACTGGTTGATGTTAATTCAACTTAAATGATAACTTATTTTATCATATTATTTATACATGCTTCTATTTGCTGTTGTTGTCTAGTTGTTGTTTTGGTTCTGAATATTAAGCTGGGAGTTTATCTCTTTGGCAACACAGGTCATTTCCTGAGCTCATTTGATATGCTGGTAAAGCTTATCTAAATTGAACCAACGACAAAAGAAAGAAATACGACAGGTTAAATGAGTGAATGATTGTGTCTGTGTGTGTGTGTGTGTGTGTGTGTGTGTGTGTGTGTGTGTGTGTGTGTGTGTGTGTGTGTGAGTGAGTGAGTGAGTGAGTGAGTGAGAGAGAGAGAGATGAGCCTGCCACTACAATAGACTTGTTCCAGGGCAGGGGCAGAGGAGTGCAGAGGTTGTTTTATTGAATGCTGCTGTCTATAGAGCTGTTTGACTGCTGTTCATTGAGCCGCTCACTGTCTGAGTGTAAACACTGGAGTCATGAGGGAGAGGCAGAGGCAGCTTTTCTACAGATGAAAGGGAGATTGGCCTGGTTTAGCGTGAGCTATGCATCGTGGGAGTATGAACAGATTCAGTATTCCGCTGCAGTGTCTCTCAAACTGGGGGCTAGGAAACCACCATCAGTCTCTGTAGCAACTGGTGATGTAATGAATTCAAGATAATGTTATACTGTAGCTGGTCAAAATGAGGTAGTGTATGGAGTGATTTTTATTTTCATGAATTCAGCCACCTTGCTCTGAGGAATGTCTCAAAAATCCATAAATAAAACCAGTGATTCCACTCATGCCAGCTGATGTGCAAGATGTCGATTGATCTGCCATGATTTTATTATGCTGAGTTTGTACACCTCACTCCACCCTCAGTCAGGTATCATGTGAGAATTCAAATTACATCTGCTTCAGCCTACCTACCTGCTGATGAGGACTGAGAGGTACTGTTGATTGGTGTAGAGCACATCAATAAAGAGTGCTTGCTGAAATGAAGGAAACATATGAAAGCAGAACTCAAACTAGATGGGAAAAGAAACAAAACTTGCACAGAAAACACGCCGTGTTCCCTTCCTACAAGTGTAACTACTCTCAAAAAGGGGCTTTAAAATGCAGACCATAAATTCACACAATGCTGATTAAGCCTATCACCTCCAGGTAAATCTCTCTGTATTTCACAGTATACCAAGTTTTTAAATCTGGTGTGTGTGGTGATATTCCTGCGCTGGCGCACAAGTAGTACAACCAGAGCCATTTAGAGAGAGAGTCGCGTCAACAGAAGTTCAAAATGCTTGACGGTCACATGATTCATGTAGACAGATAGTTTTCTCTATATGGCTCTGTTTAGTGACGGAGTAGCTACAGCAACTAGGAGTATGGAGGAAAAACCTAAGAAGCTCCAAGAAAAGATTTCTGATGCTCCAGATTAAAAAGAAACCGAGTTCAGAGGAAGGATTACAGTCAAAAAAAGAAACAAAAAGGGATGACCATTGGTGTAGCTTTTCCTCTACTGAAAATTCAACACTTCCTGCACAGATGTTTCACATTAAAAGCCTTCTAGCAGCTTAAAGGGCAAAATTATTCACTTTCCTGGTAGACTTTTAATGTAAAATACAGAAGGGTAAATCTGCACACTGATGACTCTGATGTAATTTATTCCATGATCTAAAGACTGACATTGTGGCACATTGCCTTCTTCAGTGCCAAAGTGTTGATCTCTACAATATGAAATAAATTGCATCTGAGTTATATGTGGCTTCCTCTCTTATCTTTGATATCCACCTGTCAGCCAGCACCTCAATGAAGTAGGTGTGGGTTTTCTGCCAGGCTTTTAATGTGAAACACCTACAGGAAGTGTGTTGTACTGGTAGAATTAGTGCAGCGGTACTGAATTTAACCAGAGAACGTGGATGGAAGTGTTGAGTTTGCATTAACAGCATACAGCATCAACAGAAAATGTAAAACAGGACGACAGATGAGAAAACAAAGATCAAACATGATAAAATGTACCAATAAAACAGGAAATTAGAAATAAAGGCATGTCTCTGATATAAGCCTAGAAATAAAGCATTACAGCTCCCGGCCACTATTTGAGAACGTTTGATATGCTACTTTGTACGTACAACATTGTATAGACAATGATTTGGCAACATGAAAACAGTTAAATATTTTCTTACAGTGATTTTTAGAAGCCATGTATAAAACATCAAGTGTAATGTATAAGCTGTCCTATTTACCTGACAGACCTGCAGTTAAATCCATTGTGTGCTCTGTGTCTCCCTCCCTGTGTGAGTCAACACCACTGACAGAGCAGCCTACAGTTATAGGAGCCAGACACGGAGCTCCTCTGTTCTCTGACTACTCAGGCTTTGCTGGTGTGCAGCAATGTGCTTCAACTGTAATCACCGACCAATTAGGCTTCATTTTTAGAATAGCTCCCAATGCAGCCACTATAGTATCAACTATTATCAACTCTTCCTCAGCGAAGAGAAGCTTCTGCATTTGTCTGACTCAAGTCTAGCGTTTATTTCCCTTCCATATATGTTTTATATTGTTTATATTGCATATCTTTTATTTAGTTATTTAGTGTGTGTGTGTTATTGTTTTTTATAAATTCAGAAAAGAATGCTGCAAGTATAAAGGTGGATTTAAGTACATTTAAATATATTTTATGAGGTTTTTATATAATTGTGAATTACACCTCCACATAATTTTCACTTTATACATTTTAACCTTATGTTTCACTTTTAAAAAAAGCAAGACTGTCACCAGCGTTCTTAATATTCCCTTTGGAAAACTCCTTCCCCCCAACATCTCAAAGTAATATAACAGTATTGAGTTGCTGTTTAAACCTCAATATGATAATGTTGCACATTAGAAGTGGAATTAGCAATTGCCAAAATGATGGCAAACACAACAAAATGGCACGTCCCATTTACCATACATCTCACAAACACTCTCATGCTATTTCACTTCACTGATTAGTGAAAGAAGTTGGCAACGCATCATGCTGAACTTTGTATGATATATTTAACTGTTAGCTCTTTAAGGAGATAATGTTTTGTCACTCATTCATATGGCAAAACACACCTTTATGATTCATGTAGAACACAAAAGACATCTTTTTGATGAAATCATTTTAATGCAACTATTTGATCTTGTTTTTACAATAGATTTTAAAGGGAAAGATTAAATAAATAAATCTGCGGTGAGAAAAAATAAAAGACCCTCTCCTGTTCTTCCAAAAGATTTAGACTACCCTTCTTTCAGCAAGACAAAACAATACATAACCCTCCCTGTTTTTCACCCTTATCCAGACAAATCCAAATACACATTCCCATGTGGGCTAATATCAGGTGTAAATGGAGTCTTACACTATATCCCAGGTTTAACTCTCGCCACTATTATCTTGCCATGTACTTTGTGCGTGTGCTGCAGAAGATTGCAGTAGTTCCCTTTTTCTGAATTGCTCAGAGACAAAAGCTTCATTGGGTGAGGAAATGTAGATATTCATACAACGGGCGGTGTGGTGCCCGTTGGGCTGCTGCCTAACAGCGTATCCTTTCCTCTGGTCAATGAGATCTTGACAGGCTGCTGCTATCTAATCAGCCCCTCCACCATTTTAATCCTCCAGCCCAATCTATTGCCTTCTTCAATTTCCTCCTCTCTGAAAGGCAATCACAGAGTGTAGAGCATTTTAATAGCTATTTGGCAGAATGCACCATGAGCTCTGTACAAGGATCTTTCATTAGATTGTCATCTTTGAGTGATGTGAAGCACTCTCAATGGCACAAGGGCAGGGGCAGGGGATGGCAGAGCTGTGACTTTGCTCACATGATATCTCTGCAGATGGATAACTACAACAACTGCATCTCTCTACCTAACTCATACTGACTCTAATATGACACATTCCCTAACAAGAATGTCCTTTGTGATTCATTTTGGCTGTTGGCCCTTAATGGACTCATGCGGGATTAGTAATCACTGCTGCTGACAAGTCAAACAAGCTAAAGTCCAAATGTTGCTGCAGAGACACATTCTCAGAGACCCAGTGCACACTAGTTATAAAGCACACAAACCAGCCTGCATATATATATATTTTACCAACAATGTGTTGGATTGTACAGTTGAATGAGTTACTTAGGCTATTGGTAATAAAATTATTTTTAACTCCCAAGGGTCATTCTCTCTATGGCCCCACCCCCACCCCAGTGGCCCTAGTGCAACCGCACTGCCTGCACTGTCTATATTTACGCCCCTGCAGCTGACTGACATGTACTGTACGACATATAGTAGCTGCTAAGGTTGCAGTTACAAATACAGTAAATAATAGTAATCGTCATTCATTATATCCTCTCTGCTATCTGTCTACTCAGTTCTTTATATCTCTCATGTGAATGCTTTTACATAGTTTTGTTGTATATAATTACTTACATTGACTTCAAAAGTCTTGACTTCTACAATATCTGCAACTACAGTATGGTTACATTTAGGGAAAGATGATGGTTACAGTCAATAAAAAGGCAAACCTGTATATATTGCAGGTCTGCGACAGGACACAAAGTCCAGTCCTCCTGCATGGAAGTCTAACATTGTACATGCCCACCTGCCACCCCAACCTACACACCCTTATTTTACAATTTGCTACATAAGGGGAACACTACTTTCTGTGCAAATGATTAAGGCGTGCTTCAGATTAGATACTGTAACTATGGCAAACATGTGGTCATAGTTAAGTAATCAAAATGTCAATGCTGACTTTGAAGCATGACACAGACCCAGGATGCTGATGAAGGCAAATGCCCATTCTCTACCTCGACCTCCACCCCCCTACTTTACTCTATCAAGGTCACAATGCCATTTAATGTAAAGTTAAAATGCAGAATAACTGCATATGAATATAGTTTATAGAAGACTGGGTTGACATTGTAGTGGTATTGATGGAGAAAAAAAAACAGGAACTGGCGAGCCACTAATAGCTTTCAATGACTTAACAGCTTTCCTTTTCACAACTGGATGCTTAGTTGTACACACACAGCAACAGAATGGAGGAGGAAATAAAGTGTGCCCTTTAATGTACTGCAAACAAAGTTTAGCCTGTGGCTACAGTCTTGGGAATCTGTGCTCAACTATTTTTTGTGTAACCAATGCAATTAACTCTTTGAAGGAAACCCAAGTCGACCTCTCCATCTCTGACAGTGCACAAAGTAATGAATGAGCCAAAGGGTAAAGATATGCATGTTTATGATAATGAAGCTCATGCATAATGTAGCATTGGCGTGCAGCTTCAGCTGAATTAATTATCCTCTGCTTCAGGTATCTTTCCTAAGTATGTCATTTTTCTCAGCTCCTCTGTCATTTAGCATGCATGGGATTATTAGTCTAGGTGACAACACAGTAAACCTACAAGCCTCAGCATGCAAGCATGGTTCAGTGGTTTTACAGCAACAGCACGCAAGCTCAACCACTCATAATACACTGTGACGGCTCATTATTACAAGCTAACGGCTATGCAGAGAAATTTAACCTGTGAGAAACCTGCACACATCGAAAATTAGCAGAAAAATACCTAAAAGTGATGGGGCAGCTGCTCCCACAGGACGCGAATGTTACCTATTCCTCTTGGAAACTGTCTCAGCATTGACAAATGCTTCCTAATCAATCTCTGCCATCAGTTCAGACAGAGACTGAAGATAGAACTGTGTTTTATTGAACTGAGGTGGAGTCTGGCTCAGCTAAAGCAGTTGAGGTTATTGATCCATCAGTCAATACCCTGCACTATTCGTGGCCAAACCTTTGCTGACTGTTGTTTGTATCTGTTCCGAGCTCTTTTCAGGGAGATTGCTGTTTGGCCTTGGCTCTCATCTTTATATGGTCAGCTGGGATTCGTGCTTGGGCTGCACACACCGGGAAGGCTCTCATTAAACAAGAAGACTGTCAAAGTAATCACACACTCACTCACACACACACACACACACACACACACTCAGTGTCACAGGTCACAGCAGTATCAATAGAGAAGCCAATTTACTTTTAGAGCACATTTAAAAACCACAAACAATACGAGTGCCACTTAAAGGGTCGCACTTTTTTAGGCTGTGTCCTTCAAAAAAAGAGAAGGCTGAAGGCTGGATGGCTGAAACTGCGCCTCCCCCCATAAGGATAAGTGAGACAAGCGTAGACACGTGACTGGCATCCAGTTGATTTCAGGATATGCGAGACCACAAAGCACACACCAGCTGTGTCCTCTAAACTTACTCAAATGAAGCTACATTTCTCTGCTGCATCTAAAGGAGCGCTTGGAATTGGTCAGCCTCGCTGACATCCAGACATACCTGCCAACATTGAGGTTTCAAAATACAGGTGGATAGTAAATAAATAACCCACCGTACCCTATATTAAAATCAACCCTAGAGGCTTTGCAAAAGGCAGGGGCACTATCCTGGTTCAGTCCAACTCTGCTAAAATTTGCAGGTGTATTTAGATTTTTTAGGCCGTCCTGCCCTGACATTTTCACAACAGCTAACGTTAAGTTAGCTGGCTCGTCCCTCATGGGCTGCCAGATTGTGGTGACAGATGGGTTGAAATTGTACGTAGTGTGTGGATTGTGTGTGTAGATTGTGTTTCATAGACAATCTGGCAACTTGGGTGACACCAGACAAAGATAAAAAACGTATAGATCCGTGTATGACGATTATTCATAATAAAGTTTGAGGGCCATGCAAATTACGAGAAACAACAAAACTTGTTGGGAGGGTGCTGGGAGATGGCCTTGAAATCCCAGGGCTAGGAAGTATTTGGTCTTGCAATACAGATGTAATAGGAGGAGGCCCCTACTTTGGACATCAGTCAGGAGCCTGTGGCTATATATGTTTTGGTCTGGATATGAGCAAGACAGGGATAACTGATGGCTTCTTTACAACCTATCTGATCATCTGACTGCTCATGTCGCCATGTTCCCATGTCTAAGCGACTTTGGTAAGTACAATATTATCAGAACCCATAGAAATTATGGTCAAAACAACAAAAATAAGAACCAAGGCCAAAGGACAAGGGACAGTAAAGAGCAGACTACGCAAAAGGCAGTTAGTTAAGAAGTCTGGGAAACTGGAGCTGTGGTCAGATCTACGACAGGCTCCATTAATACTTCACAATCATTATCATGTTGCTAATTATTAATAGGTTGCTGCTATGACAACAACCACTGTAGGCTTAAGAGTGAACACTTCATGGCAGACCATCTTCATTCTTACAATGAGAGATTGTGTGTCTATCTCTGCAGACGTTTTCATTATCTACCTGTGGAAGGGAATGTAACAGGCAGTCAAGCACCAGGACCAGGCAAGGGTCCAGGCTTCCTGCACTGAGTCACACCTGAGAAAGCAGCTGAGGCCTGCCTTTGTTTGGTGTTTGATTTGGTAGGCTCCCTTTCTAAAATTAAGTTTAAAAGCATGATTTTGTTATGGCTGTTCACACGAACTGGATCCAAAAGCACAACTCAGACAAAAAATGCCAAAACAACGAAAAGTGTCTTTACTGAGAAAGGTTTAATAAACAAAAAACCACTCCAGAGAGGGAAAAAGCACACACACCTGACCAAAAACACGGATTCATGACAAGAGGGTTGAATATAACGCTGGTTCTCTGACCTCACGACGAGACGAACTGGCAAAAGAACAAAGGGAGACACAGAACATAAATACACAAGGTAATGGGGAACAGGTGGAAACAATCAGGGCGGGGGAAGACAATCAGACCAGCGGAAGACACACGAGGGCAGGAAGTCAAAACACCTGAAACGAGAGGGATACTAGAATGTCAAAATAAAACAGGAAATGACAAGACAACCGGAGTACAAGATAACTTAACTAAATAAACTTAACAAACATTGCGTGGCATAACAGATTTTAAAACTTGGAGTGATTGCTTCGGCACAGCAGCCAAGAAACAACAAGAAACAAGGTATGCTCAAGCAGAGCAGAGATGTTTTAAATAGTCCCTTTAAAACAATGTTAACATGGTTCTTTATAAACATAGATTCCAGTCCATTCCAGTATTTTTAAACCTGGGCCCTATTTTTACATATTTTGGGGTCTAAATGACTAATACTTACTCAGTTTTGGAATTGGTCCAGTAGATCGCCTCCACCAGCATCCGCGAATGGGCTGCAATGGCTGCAACGTAATCCTTGTGGGCAATTGAGCCCGTGAAAAGTCTTTCCACTAAAAGTGCTTTATTTTTTTTGCCACTGATAGGCTCAGACTGTTTTTCTAAGTATCTGACAACATTATGGAAAGGATCCAGGGGGAGACAGACATTTTGTTACAGAGTAAGATCCTTTTGTCTTTCTGCAACAACCCAACCTTCAGGGATCCTTTCCATAATGTTGTTCCAAAACTAATGGTAACTATTAGTCATTTCAACCCCAAAATTTGTAAAAATAGGGCCCAGGTTTAAAAATACCGGAGTTTCCCTTTAACTCTACACTAACCTCCCTGATAGTGCAGTGTGGCACCACATTTTTTATTTTCTTTGCTTGTTCATTTATTGTTGATTTGATTTATGTATCAACTGTACAATTTACTCCATCCCTCCTTTATTATGGCCTGCATTTAGGCCTTGTATTGAAACCCTTGCTGCAACCTAGTTGAATGGAGACAAGTCTTTTATTTCATGCATGGTCACTAAAATCTATATTTTTGGTATAGAAGTCTCTGTTTATTCTGGGTCTTGTGCATTGAGAATCACCTGGTCATATAGAAGTGGGAAAGACCCACCTGAAAGTGTTTGAAATGGTGTTCTCTCACAGTCCCAGCACATGCCTCAGCTATCAGATGTAGTGCAGGCTCTATGTTGCCACGAGGTCTTATTATGTCCTAAGATAAGAATTGTGACCTCAGAGCTCCTTCGCATTTCTGGGGAGCATGGCCAGGTGAGGGAGAGGAGATTGAACAAAGCTCACCCCAGGGCTCCCTCGGTGATGAACTGTCTTTTCTCCTTTTCACATATTCTGCGTGCAGCCCCAACCCAGATTCATACACTGAGCGTTTAGCACTTCAGACCCTCAGGACCTGTACAGTGAGAAGTTACTATATGAAATATAATTTACTGGAATAAGAAATTACCTTCTTACTGATAATGCATTTCACCAGACAGCCTGATCAGATCTGCAGTCACAGGACTGACAAACACATTTATTCCTTTGGACAGTCGGGTAGGTGGAACCAATAAGAACAAAGGAAAGACCAGGAACTGAACCTTCGTCCTCTGTTCTGCAGTACTAAACAATGAGTCAACATGATTCTCCGCTGTTACTAAAATATCTCTGAAAAACATGTAGTGTTCTTTCTGACTAGATCTTACACTAGACAATCCAGGCATCCACCATAATGGCTGCTAGAAAATCTCTGCTGCTATTTAAATAGTATACGAAGTCCTTATTTCCAGTCCTTTATGTCTCAATAGCTCTAACAATATAACCAACTTCTTTGGGATTCTCCTCAAGCAAAAATTACAGCGTCAGTTGTTTGTTCAAATGCCTAAATGACCTAGGTTTATGTTATGGACCTCTAGTAGCAATGTGAGGTATGACTCGTGTCTATCAGCAGCAAAGGCAGAACTAGTGTCACATTAGGCGTTTTCGGACCAAACAGTTCTAGGGATTCCCTGAGAGGAAATGCCCACTGGGGAGTTCCCTCAAGAACTACATACCCTCAAGGCCTTTTTTTCTGTTTGCATTCACACCGCCAATAGGAACACTGAAGTGACGTAAGCCAGCTGGTATAGCAACGTCACTTCTGCACGATATTCAACAACAGCAGCTAAAACAGTAGGCCCATTTGTTCGTGTTTTGTTCAATTTTTTCAGGCTGCCTGTTACGAGCTGTTCTTTACACGACTAACATGTTACATAGGTTTTAAAAGATGGCAATTGCCAGTGCTGCATTGGCTCGTGTCAACCAATCACCGTACACTTACGTCACTCAATGTTCTTCTTGTTCTGGGAGAGTTCCTACTCTGAAGTAGGAGCTAAAAAAGTCCCACAAAACGGCGTTCTAAGAACTACCATCATTCCCAGTTCTCGCAGTGTGAACACAATAAAAACGGGAGGGGTCCTCCTCTGGTCCGAAAATGCCTATTGTGCCAAGTGGGCATGAAGTACGTGTGCATGCGCACACACACGCACACACACATCGGAATAACTTTAATTTATCATTTCTCATATCTACTTTAATTACTAACTTTACAGTATCTTACAGTTTACATTCCTGTGTTTAAATATAAAGCTCTAAGTCTTTGTTCTTTAAATCCTCAAAAAGAAATTAGTATGACTAATGACTTGAAAAAAGAGTAGTTCATTTTACTGAACGAGATTTAAGGAACTAAGTCACTAAAATGAACCGGTTATGCCATCACTAAAAGAAATTGCACCTCCAAAAGTAGGCTTCATACAAAAGAAAACAATACATAGTCAGTTGGTTCGAACTAAGGTCCCACTTCCGACTGGACAGATAGTTTAGGATAATGGGAGTGGCACCTAGGGTGGCCAAACAGATTTCAGGGGTGGCCCACCACAGGCCACTCCCTGAACACGCCCCTGCACATTGGTATATACTCTCAAAAACAGCATAAGGAGGAGAGATTGAGGTGGGAGTGTTGGGTCAACAAAGTGTTGGACTTTGACACGGGAGACCACTGTTATTTGTTTAACATAGGCACCATTTTTGGGTCTGGCATCCAGTTCTTATAATACATTCATGGGGAAAACCAAGTCAGCAGCCAAGATGCTTCATGCCATGACAAAATGTTTTATTCCTATCATATCAAAAGAAGTGGTAAGCAGGCAAGAAGTGGAAGTGAAAAGACAGAGTTGATTTGAACAGTGCAAATAGAACTGACATTTTTAGTTTTTAAAAGTAATCTTGGACCTCAGACTGGTGGATTCACTGTCATCTCAGCTGTCTGTAATTCCACGATTCACCTGTTGTGGGAGATATCAGAGCTTTACTGTTCCACCCCCTGCTGCAGGTTTTGGGGTTCTTACCTAGTAAAAGGGTCCAAACTTGACCCAATAATCCCTCTTTATCAAAGTCCGGCATCAGGGTAAAATCAGGCTTATCTTGTACAAAAAGACAATCAAATTAGGTCGCTGTGATTCTCCAGGGCTAATAAAGACCTCTGAAGTAGATTAACGAGCGTGATTTTTTGATAAGACAAATTAGAAGCCCACCTCTTAGTGTATAAAAGCTCAGATTGACCTCCCAGGTCCAGGCGACATCTCTGATGCATGTCCATCATTATTTGAATTCCACATTTGTTTAAGTCTGTCTATCCAGGGAGGGAGCCCTTTCAATTTAGTTAAGAGAAGCTGATAAGACATTTTAGCCGAGGCACATTTAAAGAGGTCCGTAAACAAACAAAGGAGAGGACAGATAATCCATGAGCAATTAATTAACCACTGCAGCTCAGCAGCATCCGGACACTGGAGTCGTTTTTAATAATGAGAGTAGATGGAAGATGAGAGAGAGCTGTGTTTATTATCAGGTGTTAGTCTGCTTCATCTGTTCTCCTCTGCTTCCCTTATCTTTTCTTTCCTGCCCTATCCTCTTCGCATCTTCTTTCTGCTCTCCCTCTCCTCCTCATCTGCTCCTAACGCTCTCCCCTTCTTTTCCTTGCCTTTCTCTCCACCTCTTCTTGATTACCTCCTGTTTCTCTGATGGCTTTCCTTTTCACTCTTCTACTGCTTTCTTCTATACTCCCCTTTTCTTTCTTTCTTCCCCACTCATTTTCTGTTATCCAAGGGCGCCATTTCAACTGGGGAATGGGGGGTGGGGCCTGATAATCCAATCCAATGACCATTTTGTTTAACTTCATTCATTCAGGCTGACGCCGTGTGCTGACCTGTTTTGTTTTTGCCCAATTCAGTCAGCAGTGAGAGACATATCCATAGCGAGTCATGGTTGCTCAACTCTATCACCAGACAGGGAAGTTGATTAGTGGCATGTCCAGACTTTTTGGACTGGGGTGGCCCAAGTGGGGTACTGACTTATGCAGGGGGTGGCATGATGAAGTAGGCCTACATGCATGCAGAGACTCACACACACGTCGGAATAGCATTCATTTATCATTTCATTCCTAGTCTCACCTACAAAGCTCTATCTGGTGAATTATGTCTCCATCCGGCAAAAATAGCTGTCAATGAGCACAGCACTAGACCTACTGGAATAATTGAACAAATCAATCTGAGAAATGGGCAGTGATTGAGCTAGGGAATGTCATGTCATGTCACCCTCAGTTTTCAAAATTCTATTTTTGTACAGTTTGGTTTACTCACTAAAATCTCTCTGAACAGTGTCCTCTCGCTGTCCAGCTGTCATTGAATTGATAAAATGTTGATACTTTCATCTAGGTCGCTTCCCGTTGTAACCGTGTGCACGGCAATAAGCTTTAGCTCACTTTTTTGCCCTAGATTTTGTCTCTCAGGCTGCACACAGCATGTCCAGGCTGTACTGCTCTGATTGGTGGAGCTTGTTGGCCCATGTGCAGCCTGGCAGGAAGCTCTGCAGACACAAGGGCAATCTGTTCAAAATGTTAAGTGTCAAAGTTACTGTATCTACAATGGGCAAGATGGGTGACATTTGGTTTGCTTTTAGAAATCCCCTTTGTACATGAAATAAGTGGTATCTAGGCACATCTCTAGTAGTTGGATGATCTAATCCAAATGGATGTTGGTTCTATCTTGCTAGCTAAGGTCCTGTGTTAGCCGCTGTCTAATGATCTCTACTTCCTCAGTGGGGATGCTGGTAAACAGCACACAGGCAAGATACCAGTTCCTGTGAGGAGAGCACTTTTGAGTCCTTGATCTTCTAGAAAAAATCGCTGCATTATTTGCAGGTCTTTTTCCCTTCTTATTTGTTGACTGAAGAATCCACCCATTTCTGAAAGTAAACACCCTTTCTCTCATCATGTCTTTTCATGTTCTTCCATTTAGCCTCATCCACCTCTCTTCTCTTCCTCTTCCTTTTGCTTTCTGGTTCTCTGATATTGATTTCCTTTCCTTTCCTTTCCTTTCCTTTTCTGTCCACATCAGCGACAGGAAGCAGCTGGGAGACGTCATTGACGATGATTTGCACCACATATTCATTTTTTATCCTAAATATATTAGGCCAGGCATCTGGAAGGTCAGCGGCGTAATGGCCATTGTATATTTTATGAGCAGCAGGAAGCAAAGCTCTTGGAGTTAATCATGTGGATGAGGGGGTTTTCAGGTAGAGACAAGGGCGCTACTTAAATCATCACATAAACCTCCCCAAAAAGGTCAGACGCTTCAAAACGACACTGAATGCCCTAGAGTGGATAGAGTGGCTGTAATCATTTGGAGCGCCTGCCATTGTCTACGGGCCAAACACATTTGTGGAGGTGACTTTGGACATCTCCAGTGCATTTCCATGGCCGCGGTACGCTAGTATGTGCCATTCCTCGGTATGCACTCTTGTCACATTCCGAGGAAAGGAGGTTAAAATATTTTTTCCTTCACTCATGTCTTCAGTGTCTTAGAATCATTTAGTTATTCATTAGGTACAATTAGCCATTAACTGATGAGAATACAGATACATCCGTGTTTCTACAGGAGACTGTTGGCTCAAAGTGCTGCATGCTAACACTTGAGGAGAGTGATAGCTGTCCTCCGAAAAAATACGACCGTATAGGCATTTGAGGTAGTATAAAGAGGGACAAAGTCTGTGTAGGGAAGAGGTTGGGGGTAGATGGATGGGTCATGGATGGTCAAACAACACAGGACCTTCACCCAGGAGGCCGCTGTTCATGTCCCGTATGAAACCAAAAGTCAACCTTGACTTATTTTAACTTGCATATGTAACTTAACTTACTAACGTACTTATCTGAATCCAAACCATGATCTTTTTCTAAACCTAACCACGTGCTTATTATTGTTACCATGAAGACAAAGGTCCGGTACGCCTATATATGTCATTTTGGGAGTCATTGGCAAACGACCTATTCTGTCGTTTAGGTTGGAGGACTTGTTCTGACCACATTATTTCACAGTGAGAAAACTTGCAGCAGCTCTAAAGCTACTAAATAGTACATAATTTAAAACAAGACAACGGTTGTTGTCTTCCATGCAGTTCCAAAAATTGTAATATGGGAGCAATTTCTTAAATATTAGGTGGGGAATTTTTAAATTTACAACTGAACTGTGAAAAGATCATCAACAGTGTCTGGAACATTTTCGGCATGATTAGCGGAAAAATTGACAAACTGACAAATGAACAGAGGGACACTGATATGCACTCATGTATGACATGCCACACCTCTGCTCTGGTAGGGTCTTAGGGTCAAGTTTACATTAAAAATGCAAACAACTCTCAAAAAGTCAAATTTACCTTGTTTAAAATCTAAATGTGTTGTTGAACGGTATATTGTGTACATACAAACAAGAAAATACCACCAAAATGCAAAATCCATTAAGTCAAAAGTCGTTTGTAATCACATGCAGAGAACCTACTGATGATTTCTGTCTTGGGAAACAATAGCCAGTGTCAAAGATGAGACCTCCAGTTTATTCAAAATGTGAATTCACAAGGGTATTAAGCATGGATTGACTTATAGCTTGATGAAATGTAATCTTCTGACAGACAAAAAAGAATCTAGACATGAGGAAAATGTCCTTATTGACCTCATAGACCACAGTCTTTTTATCTTGTCATACATGTGAGGAAACATAAGCTGCTATTTCAGAATTGGTTGGACTATAAAAGCATGATTTATGTTTCAGGATATCTATGACGTATTTCTGGTGAAATCCTCTTATAAAATCCAAACATACGGTAGAAGGGAAAGGAGACACAATGGAACTGTATATTTAAAATGAACAGTGAATTGCTGTCAGAGCAGCTGCTATGTAAGCTGTATATCTCTGCTCTGCTGGCCCAGACTATTGTTGATAAAAAAAAAATTGAAATGCTAATTGAAGCCATCCATCTGACAACAGACCAACACCATGCTCAGTGTTTTAACAGTTTGACATTGTCCATTTCTGTCCAAATCATTGTCCATGTTTAGAGTGGGTCCAGACTAAACTAAGCTTTACTTTTACTTTTACTTTAGTACTTTTTATCACCTCGCTACATTTCAAGTTGCACCCGTTACTGGGTAAGAACAAAAGTCACATGAAAAGTCCTGATAAACAGTGTGAGAATGGAACAGAAGAAAGGAGATAAATCAGCAGCTGCAGCAGAGAAGAAGCTGCTGGTGGAGAGCAGAGCTCCAGAGAGCTCCATGTCCAGAGAGGAGACACTCTGCACTCAGCTGACACTCTGGAAAACATACATGTTGAATGTGTACGTTTACTGTGTGTGTCAGGGGGTTATGGGGGGTGCAGCCGCACCCGGGCCGGGGCTTGCAGTTAATGAACCGTGCATAAATGTACAACATTGCAATAATATTAAGGATGATGTCATTATGGGTTTTGGTTAAGGTTAGCATTGTTGTATCTCAGCATAGTTAAAAAATGTTACATCGACCTCACTGATTCAATGCACCACCCAGCGAGCACACTAAGTGACCCAAATCAAACACACCCACGATGTTGGGTGACCAACAGGTGCATGCTGGGACTGGCTAACATGCTAAATGCTAACATGCACATGGTGGATCCTCTAGCGGTGATTTCTTGGAACTTTTACATTCAGTGAGGTGTGTGAGGCCTTTCTGCTGTTTGTGACAATAACCCCTGACACGCTGTGACTGCCTTTTGGAAAATATTCTGTGACCCAGTACCGGTCCGTACCCCAGGGGTTGGGAACCAGTTTTATCTGGTAATTGGCAAATAAGTTCTATTGTAAATAACACTGTAGAATTGGACCAGAATCAACTGATAGTATAATAAAGAGTCTGTGTGTATAATTTACTAACTCAAATAAGTGGATTCAGTGTTTACTTACTCTAAGGACAGTCTGAGGGTTTAAAAAACTGGAAAATGCTCTAAATGCTCACAAATTAGATTTTATTTATTTATTTATTTTTTTTAACAAGCAGCCAGCCAATGGTTTGGGGTTATTTACTGTCCATCAACAGCTAGCTTTCTCTGGTGACTGCACATAGCACTGTAGAAATCTCATCCTTACAGTGATGCAACCGGCTAAACACACCCTCCAACTCTGAACAAAACCAGCTGATTCTTGTGGCTAATGTTAGCAAGCCAGCTGGCAAGAGACAGTATCTAACAAGACAACTTTGGATTTACTGAGAGGTACATTTCTCCTCTTTTGGTAGAGGCCAGCTGCCTTCCCAAACCATCAGCCTATGAAGTTATCATACAAATCTGACAGCCTTGTTTTTAATATCGATACAATGTAATTAAGGTTAGGTTCAATTATTTTGGTTAAGGGTATGTTGGAGTTTTGTCAGGGTTTGACTTGCTTTGATGTAAAGAACTGCCCTGGTTGAGACCACAGAGTATGCAAGTTTCCATCCATATAATAAAGAAAATGTATAACAGTGGTAAGTTTATTAAGTAGGAATTTTCCGTGAAATCAGGTTTGTTGGAGAGTATCAAGAGAACAACATATCCTGGATCGATGGATGTTAGTCTGGCTCTTACCTGGACCTCCACTCCATAGCCCATGTAGACAGTGATAATGTAGCTGCAGTCCATAGTGGAGTGAAAAGCAGAGCTGGACTGTGGTGGAGCCTCTATGTATCCTTCTGGCCCAGTCAGATTCAGCTGGCAGGGAACTGCAGGAACAAACCGCAGCATGTAAATGATTCCAATGGAAGCAGTGAGGACACACACATGCTGGTACCATTTATATTCCATATTCACAAACGGTTTACTAACATTTACACTAACATACTAATCTATGCAAGCTAAAGTTGCTCTCACGCGAGCTGTCTATGGCTGGTGTTTTTCCCTCATCATTTTATTCATGGCAAGAATGAAAACCTCATGACATAACCATGAGACACCAAAACCTCTCATCTGTTAGTTTCTTTAAACCACAACCATGACTTTTCCCTAAGCTTCCCAGATGATTTTAATTGCTGTAATGGTCATATTAGTCATTTTGGAAGGCACTGACAAAAGCCCTATTTTGTTGTCTAGGTATAAAGGCTTGTTGGGTTGTAGTCAGGCTAAAATGTCAACTTTATACACAAAGTAGCTGATCCAAATTATGGTCCACATTGTGCCTGATTGCAATTCATGGACTTGTTGTGTAGTACGATCCTGAGACCAAACTTTACATTTCAATCTCCTGCAATGAGGTTCTAAGAACAGCAAAAATTTCAGTATGTTTCCTAAAGCAAATATTTTTATATTGTTGGGCGCGTTGCCACTAATAGGGATTTGGACTTTTAGACCCCATTTCCACAAGGTATTAGCATGTGATCTGTATCTGGATACAGTATGTGAATATTGACATCTGATCACAGGCCTTTTTCATTTATGCCCGGTAGAATCTCTGAACCCATCAGCTATCGTCTGACGGCGATTTAGCCTCTGGGGGCAACAGCCAATGTTGCAAATTTGGAACCCATTGGATATCATCTGACAATGATTTGAATGCAGATACATTTTTAAAAAGCGAATTAAAAGCTAATCTCTAGGGTTCCGAGATTGATATGTCATCAGACGATAGTTAATGGGTTCCGAGATTGCATTTCGGCCAATGCATTCCACCTCTTTTGCTCTTCACATGGACTGTTTGCCTGCATGCAACCAAAGCTATCTCGAACGTGACTGATCAATACTCGGACTACAAACAGACTACAAACTGAAACCAGAATGCTTCCGATACCAAAATCTTGTTCCTTGGCTACAGATTCTGCAATTATATGCAGATATCTGTGTATAGAGATTATGCCTGGTATTACTAAGTGCTCTCATTATCTCAAGTCTGTCAGCATTGTGATCAGATCTCAATATGCACATTAGATAGGCAGAGCTGGCAGACTCAGCAACATGGTGTGTCTCAGGTCAAGTGAAGTGATGCATACTCTCAAGAATACCTCTACAATGTGCAAGGGTCCCATGACCGACTGAGGCATCTGTAGATTACTTTTTAGCAGCCTGCTAACGTAGCTAACATTACTTATATTGTAAGAAGATAATCTATCTGCCTAATATTATCATTCTGTTTCTTCATATCGTTTTTGGGCTATATAAATAAAACTGACTTGACTAGTCTGATGGTCATGTGACTCATCTTGCAAGTCGTAGAGGTCCCTCAAGAGTCTCCTGTAGCAATGCTGCTGTATTTTTGTTTCTTATGAATGTGGTCACACTGTACTGATGTTATTTACACCTAGCTAAGCTCTGATAATTAAAGCCAGACCACCTCCAGCCAACCTGCCTGCCGTTTGTTCAGCGTGTCTTTAAACCTGTATTAACATGAGTTTTCCCTGATCCAGATCAGATATCCAGATAGCCAAGATGAACAAACCAGTGTACATCAGTGTAACTCTATTGCACATACTGTCCAAGTACAGACATTGCTATAAACACACAGAGACACTCTATCTGACTTTGTTTGAAGGTTTTCTGCCTCTCCATCTGCCTTTCTAAGCAGCTCAGCCCTGCGATGGGACAGCTGAGGACAGAATATTTCCTAGTGGCCTTCGGGGGTTTCTGCTCCACCACCTTCATCCCTCCCTCTCTCTGAGCTAAAAAGTAAACTTTTGCTGAAGTGCTTCCTTATGAAGAAGAACATCCTCTCTATGTCCCCTCGGCACTTCACCTCAGGGAGTGTCCACTCCAGCATTATTACTGCACTACAACGTTGTCATTCACCCTGTGCCTGGATGTCTGTGTTACTGTGGGATTTTGTGAACAGTACTGCCTGTCAGTGCTTTGACCTGCCGTCACCCTGCACACAGATGAGCTGATTAATCAAGCCGCTTCCATCTTGCTCTTCCTGACCTGTAAGTCCACTAAGAAATCACCACCCTGATGTTTGTTTTCCCCATCCACTCTCTTCATAACCGACAATCTCAGGGAGTTATGCTGTGGTCCCTGTTTGGACGTCTTGATTAAGGGTGAGTGATGCAGTGATGCTGTTGTAATTTATTTCAGCCCCATGGCTGTGTGGTCGTGCGAGATGCAAATAGAGAAGATATTAGTTGAGGGTCTGAAGGTAGCATGGGTGCACTCAAAAGAGAAAAACATCCTTTAAGTCTCATAAGAGAGAAGACTGCTGTGGCGTAAGTCAGAAAAATGTTTGGGTGCATCTGTGTTTTGAAGGATTCTAAGTGATAAATATTTAGAAAATTACATTTTATGGAAGTACATTAGGGTCCAATAAACAACAAAATAGAAAAAAAGAATGTGGTCAATTCAGCATGTATATGTCCACAGCAGATCTTTATGAATGTATCAAGTCAAGAGGTAAAGATGGAGTAAATGTTGAGTTTGTATTAACAGCAAACAAACAATTAAAAGGACACACCACTAACTGTACACATGTAGATCAGTTTACTAGTCCTAGGTAAGTCCGACTCAGTGAAAACACAATGTCAAGTCTGAGAAATAACCTCAAATAACCTCATCTGAGTTATCTTGGATCTGGCTTGAGACTGCAAGTTTTCAATAGAAAGCCTGCATTACAAACTGGAGGAGTGGAGGCTAAAAGATGTGGACATTTACAGGGCCACTTAAGGGTATTTATGGGCCAATATTTTGGAATGTATGGTAAGCACAATGTAAAGAAATGGAGTAATAATATATTGAAATCTGATTTTGAAATTATTTATTTGATGTTTTATCATACAAAAGCAGTGTCACAAATTTATATTCATTTAGAACATGTTAGTACATGTTCATATAAACTATAATATTGTTGTTAAGGGGCCCTTTATAAATGATTCATAAACTAATATGAATTAGTTAATGAAGACATTCTCCAAGACTTAACCCCCACAGACACACACCCCTATAATTATTTTCAAATCATCATAAGAAATATAATTCTAATGCAATATATCTAAGAAGGCATAATAAGACTGTGTTCTTACCTGGACTCTGCATGGTGGTGATGATGGTGGTGGTGGTAATAGTGGTGGTGGTTGTCTCCTCTTCATCACTGCCTGGCCTCGCATTCTGCTTCAGTCCAGGCTGATCTGGCCTCACTACTTCTTGCTCCCTTGCAGCAGTAGCTGCAGATGGGGCGTTGGAGTGGGAAGTGGCTGCTAATGCGTGCATTACAAGGGCTGTTTGCATGTCGGAGCTTTCAGCGGTCTCATCTGAAGCCCTTTTATCCCCGTGATCCAGTGGAGTGCCGGATGGCGGGGTGGAGACGGTAGGCTGAGAGCCGGGGTGTGGGGTGGAGAAGGTGGGCTGAGAGACGGGGTGTGACCTGGATCCCCCGCTGTCTTCGAAGTAGTTTAGCCGACCGTGAGGGCCAAGGGGGGCCTGGTGTTGGGGGGGATTCCTGTAGAGGGGGTGGTGGTTTGGGACGTTGACAGGTGGGGCAGTGGTGACCATGGGGAGCCTCCTTCCTGTGTCCTGGGTGGTGGGGTACAGGCTGGCCCTGCTCTCCGGAGGGCCCCCCGGGGTGACAGACAGACCATCCTCTGAGGCAGAGGCTGCTGAAAATGAAAGAGAATAATAGATGTGGTTGGATGGACGTTGATTCACCACAGACTCAATAATCACTTGCCGTGCAGGTGCAGATATTTCTGGCTTCACTTTCCTGCCTGTTCCCTGCTTTGACTCCAGACCTCTCCATCCACAGCTATTTAACACACTGCCAATCCCATTTTCAATTGGTTAATGATGGAGCATGGTGCTGCAGCAAGCACACAGCCAGCGTCATAACACATCTCTGCAACAAAGGCCAAGAAACCTTCAAGCCAAAAAACATCAAGTGCAAAAACAGCCTTATTCTACCAGTGTTTAACAGATTTAACATGGGGACATGCCACCCTTTCACTAGACAGTAAGAGATAAAGCATGAGGCTTTATTGTGTTTTTGTCATTTATGATTTTTAATATGCATAACTGTTGCAGGCAGTGCAGAGTTATAGTGTATTTTTATCATTAAATAAAACCAATCAATCAATCAATCAATTAGCTTTCACAGAACATGTCAGAAGCAGTCAGGGCCACATGAAGCTGTCAGGGAGCTTTAAACAAAGAAGTGCATGTCTGAACCTCCCTCCGCCCCACGCCTTTCCAATGTCACAATTCAGTGGGTTGCATTAGACAATTTCTCTAAATTTCCGAAACCAACAATCTGACATTAACGACCTCAACAACTGGTCGCAACACCATGAATGAGTGCATGTTACCAAACAAATTTAAAATGAATCGAAGGAATTGCCACACAGTGAACCAACGTCCAAGGGAAGATGCCCACTTTGCCTAGCTGGTAATCCAACCTTGGAAGCTTTTGCCATAGTGAAGAGCAGATGAATTTTTCATCTCCATGTGGTGGAATTGCACATTATCCTGCACTGTACAAAACTCCATTAGTTAAAAATAAATGGCTATATTTATATAGCACTTTTATCTAAAGCACTTTACAAGGTTTCTGCTGCTCATTCACCCATTCACGCACACATTCACACACTGATGGCAGCGAGCTACCACACAGGGTGCTGCTCAACCATCGGGAGCAATTTGGGGTTCAGTGTCATGCCCCAGGACACTTCGACATGTAGACAGAAGGAGGTGGAGATCAAACCTCCAACCCTGTGATCAGTGGACGACCTGCTCTACCTCCTGATCCACAGCCGCCTCATTCTTTTACTGATAATGTTGAAATCATCAGCTGTCAGGAGGTATGGCTGAAGGACTGACTTATAATTAGACTTTGCTGCTGTATAGTGTTTATTTCAATTAGATGGCACTATAGGCGGTGCACTTGTGTACATTATGAGCGCATATATGACTATGTGCTGCCCAACAACACTATTTCTCTACTCAAAAGTGGAGACCATCACATTTCTAATATTCAGTATAGCAGTTTTCCAGTACCGTCACTGATTTATCTGTCTTGAAATGTACGTTTTATTTCACAGAACTGCAGTGATTTTGACAGCAGAAAGTATAACTTTATAGCCAGAGAATAAATCTGAAACTCAGTCACCCTCTTTATCTCTCCCTATTCACTGCTCTGCTTCACTGTACTTCACTCTGACATCAAGGCAGAGAGAACCTGCCTCGTGCCTCTGGATGGAGACAGGAACATTCACTCACACAGCTCTGCACTCCCCAAAGCAAAGTCATTCCATCTTTCAAAGGTGAATTTTAGCCATATTTCCTTTCAACACTTGTGGAGCACTGCATTAGTGTTGTTACACCACTGAGAGTCAATTGGTTAGACTGAAAACTTCTTGTAAAATGCCAAGCACTACAACCCAAACAATTCCCGTAAATTGCTCACATCATTGGCTTCTTCCCTCCCCATCCGCCTCGTAATAAGACTTAATATTCATTCCTGAGGAGATTTGATGAGCCGCTATAATTCTCCCAGTGTAATGATCAGCGCTCCCCTCCCAAGTGCACCTGTGAGATCTAATCTGAGACCCCTTCAGGAGGCTATCATCTGCTGAGGGAAGTCTTATGTTTCTTTAACAATGCTTCATTTCCACCATAATAGCTCCCACTCTCTGCCGACTAATAGCTATCTGCTTCAAACAATCAGGGTTTATTGTAGCTGTGCCACTTCCCACCCAGCACCTCACTTCTGAAACACACACACACACACAGCTCTTTGCATCAGACACACAGGCAGGTAAATCTTTAAGAAACATAATGAATAAGTTCCAAATGGATCCCAAAATGACTGATCGGAGGTCTGTCATTACCCTGCTGCTACAAGGTGTGAACGGTAATGTACACACTCTGGGTGATCAGATATGTGCATGACACTTGCTACTGCTGTAGGAGGAGACAGCTTTGAAAATGAATGGTATCAAAAATGAGGGGACATAATAAAGTTAGGGGTTCATCAACTAGCTAAAATATGTGAATGCTATTTTTTGCATTTACATACATTTATCTCCTAACCCTGCCTAAGAAAATTCACACATCTGATTTTTTAGTCCCAGCCCTTCAAATGAGAGGATTTGTTACTTCTCTTTACAATATACAATTATTAACTGAATACCTTTTGGTTTTGACTGTGGCTCGGATAAAACAAGACATTTTACGTCATTTGACGTCACCACGGGCTCTGAGAAGTAGTGATAGTGACATTTTTTGACAGTATCAATTAATCGAAAAAATGATCTGCAGATTAATCCATAACGAAAATAATAATCTATTACAGCCCTATTATTTAAATCCAAAAAAAGTGAGTGTGTACATTGCATGACTGAAATCTAGTTTTACTTACGAAAAATGGATTCTTGTCACAGTAAAACAGTGCCTTAGTTTTGACTCATGTTCAATTAAAGTGTCTTTTTAGGAGAATAAGGGGTGGTGAAATTGAATAGTCAAAATGAATGAAAGTGAGGCTGAGATATCCTGACTTTTTGTCCCTAGTATGCTGGATTCTACAATTTACATAATGCAGCTTGATAACATATTTCAGTCAGACAGTTCCCGTTTGAAATGTTTCTTACAGCAGCAGAACATAGTCTCATCACTCCCCGCAGATATGTTTCCATAGAGATATTGGGGAGTGATGAGCCCCTATAGTCGGAGCCTGCAGGTGGATGCTGGGGTGGTGGTGGGGCCGAAAGAACAGGCAGCAATACTGATGCAGGGCAGCAGTGGCATCGACAGGCAGAGGGAGAGACGGGACATTTTGCAGTTTAAATAGACCACCAGAGTGGGAGGGTGTGTTTGGTAGATGGCTGTGGAGAGTGAGGCATGTCACTGCTATGTGTATAGCAATGCAGCTCGAGTTGACTGCCTGAACTAGCTCACAGGCGTCGCTCCATTTTGTTACACCCTTCTTGACTGTCCTAAATGTCCAAATACTGTATTAAAATAAACTCCATGCAACCGCAGTTTGTAACACAAACCTTCTGTTATACATTTGTGGTTCCCAAGTCCAAGCTAAGATAACCCTGGTGACATCATTAGTGTTCGAGTTAAAAAACCTACATCTTTTGAAAAGAGAAGCTGGGCATGTTCCCCCAGTAGAAATGATGCCCATGTCCATATTTAAATTGCACCTGTATTGTACTACATGACCAGGCTTTGTTGTACTAATACTGTTCACTGTACTAATTTAATGTACTAATATCAGTTCTTTTGACCATTAAATAATGTAAACAAAAGGCACCTGAGAGCCCTAATGTCCTTCCATAACCACCGTCATATACTGAACACAACCAATTATTTAAATTAGGATATTAATCACTGTGACTGATGAATTAATAAGCAAATGTATTAGAAGCATTTCATTTTACAGTACAGGTTATGGTAGCTTGCACAGAAAAGTAATTACAGAGAATCATCAAATATTGAAATGTATAGAAACTGTACAGTCTATAGCTTTACTTTGACAGGTAGCACTAGCTGTGGAGAGTAGGCTGCGTCTTTTTAGGGCTCATGTTAAATGGTGGGAGGTCATTTCTTCTCTGTAGCCTGTCCTATTCTGTGAAATAAAGTGATACTATGTCATTAGGATTGACTTCACATAGCACAGTTGGTATTTTATTCTCTGCATGGTGGGGTATTAAGAACTTGTCCTTGTCTCCTTCTTGTGTTTCACTTTATTCCTCATTAATATGCACACTGATGCATCAAGGTGTTCCAATATCTAATCAGATCATCTTACACCTGCAATGTTCAACGTTGCATATTGTTCTTGAGTTAATGCACTCTCACACTCACAATGCTATCATAATGCGGTAACATTTCACATACCACAGTGAAAGGGCAGAACATGCAATAACCAAGAGTTTGATACATGGGCTCCATTATTGTTTATATACATAATTGAATTATGTAGAGCAGATGGTGGAAGTAGAATGGATGTGTAATTTAATTCTCAGTCAATATATGTATATGTATATATATATATATAAGATGTAAAGATGGACAAACTACATTGTCTTCAAATGATGTATGGCTGTTGACAGTTTCTGCTCTTAACATGAATCATTTGCATGATGAAAATGTATCACAATAATAGTTAAGTTGACTTGTTAAAACATACCCACAAAAAACTTTTCTGACTTATTAAACCTATGGAATTAGAAAGCATGTTGTCACATCAGAACATTATGAAGCAGATTTGATTTAAACACTAACAGAATGTGTGGAATGTACCTGAAGGACAAATTGCATCCACTTAGATTTACTCAATATACAAATATAATGAGGACATTTTACAGTGGCATTACATTGGCTGATAATAGCTACACAGCTTCTGCTGACGGTCCCTAAAGATACTGTTGACAGATCGGCACTGTAGCTGCTTGACTTCTTCACAGACTGACATGACAGACTGCCTCACATCTCTGAACCCTGGAGGTCCAGATTCAGAGTTTTTAATGCCATCAGCGTTAAATAGGATGTGATGTGTGTAATAGTTTAACAGGGAGATTCCAACAACTCAGTTCACCAGTTGTCATTTACACTCGACAGCTGCCATGCTACCTGCTAGCTAGCTTAATAGGTGACTATATATTTATCATGCCAGGGTATACTGTATATTGTGACCATGCCCTTACACTCTCCCAATCCCAGGTATCTGCATATACGTGTGTGTGTGTGTGTGTGTGAGTATATGTGTGTGTATATATATGTGTTTTTCCCCCTTTTTTTCCTTTTGTCCCTTTTAAAAAGCAAAATCAATAAAATATTAGAGATAAAAAAAGAACAGGTTAAACTTTTATTATCTACAGCTTGTTATGACACTGTTAATTTTGTAAGTCATAATTAAAATCATGGCTCTTGTACATAAAGAATTGCACGGCTCTGCCTAACCTAAACCTGAGCAGAAATCTAATCAATCACAATAATTAAAAACACCATAGTGGCTGACTGTGTCCCTTAGCTCAGACTCTTTATTTAAATTCTATTTAAATACAGCTCATTTGTAACAGCGAATACATCTTAAAAGGAAATGTAATGCTGACTGGATTACGTTTTCTATTAACACAATGAGATAAATGTTGATACTGAGCGTATCAGTAACATATCTGTTCACTAACAATTTATTTCATTGTTTTCCACCAAAATATCCAATCTTGCAATACAATATCGGCTTGTAGTGACGACAGCGTGATTCATCTTTTTATGGTTATGCACTTGGTTAAGCTTAGGGAAAGATTGGGATCTGGTTTAATTCAGTCATACAGTAGTCTGCAGTGACTTAAGACACAACATGTGTATTAACTTTTTAATGAAACCATGATCTTTCCATAACCTCAACCAAAGTGCATTTGTCCCCTACACCTAACAACAAACAGGACTCTGGATGTGGACCCTATTTTCTGGTGTCATGGTCCTGCACTTGATACATTTCAGCCAATGCGCTCTGCTTCTTTGGCTCTCCACGTGGACTGTTTACCTGCATGCAACCAAAGCCCGCTCAAACATGATTGGTTAATACTACTCGAACTACAAACGGACTACAAACAGAAACCAGAACTGATACCTAAATCTTGTCCCTTGCTTACAGATTCTGCATTCATATGCAGAGATCTGTTTATAGAGATTAGCTGCAAAGTCAAATAATACAGATATTTACATCACAATCAGTCAACATGGTATCAAACACCAGGGTCATAAGTTCCCTGCATTAAAATTAAATTAAATAATCCTTTATGCCAGTGAGCTGCCAAAATGCCAAAGGCCTGCTTGTTGGCCAAAACTATTTGACAGCTGAATAATTCACATCAAAGCAGTACATTAACATAGTGTTCAAGCCTCAGCCCGTGTTAAATGTTCATCTCCACAAAGGATACAGTTTGTGCTGTTCCTGTCTTTTTTACTTCAGCAGCAGTCTTTTTGATGCAGCAAGAGGGAGAATGTGAAAAAGGGCAAAGCACCATAAGGGACACTTTGATGTCTTTCCCCTGGGCTGTCAAAGAGCCACAATAGAATTTAAGCCTCCCCTCGAATATACCATGAATCCAATACAAATCCCAATCATTAAAGGTCAGAGGAGTTTACAGTAGGGGACAAAACAGCCAGGAAGGAAGGATCCACCATCTGCTTCCAAAGCCTGATCACTGGATTATTATTAAACTGTCTCTATGGATCATTCATTGTCATTCAGCTGAAAACTACAGTATTCAAAACACATTTCTGATATATCTATATTCAGGCAACCAACACCACGAAGGGTGATTTTTTCCCCCTGGACGATTCACTTTTATTTGTGTCCCGAATGAACAAAATAAAGCACTTATTCAGTCTCTGTCTGTATAGCGAGGAGCATCTGGATCAAGCAGTTGTCTTGCTGCGGCTGAACTAAAAACAGACATGAAAGGAAGAAGAGAAGCAAACCCCTTCTGTGCCTTTTAATAGAATTTCTTTGATTTCAGCTTCTTCAGCTAGATTGGCTGACCACTTAATGTGTGTGCAGCACAAGAGAGGACATGGAAGCACTGAAAAGATACCAGCAGGCCATGGCTACATGCCTCTGACACACGGTGGTGAAAGGGTCAAGAGGGGGCGAGTGTGTGTGTGTGTGTGTGTGTGTGTGTGTGTGTGTGTGTGTGTGGTTTTGTGTACCAAAAGATAATGTGGACTGGTGTCTAGATCTTCTTAGACTATCCAGATAAAAGACAGTTGACTAGACTAGAATAGAATAGACTAGAATAAAAATAATGGCATAGTCTAAAGTAATATCCTTGGCTGGAGTGAAAAATAAAATCAAGGCCTTGTAAAATTGAGAGAAATTGCCAGAACTATAACTGCTCACATGGTAAATTCAATATAATGTACATTTCCACCACACTAATTCCATCAGTATAACAACAGAGTCATGTCATACTCACCACTCTGCTGCTCTGAGTTACTCTTCTCCAACAGAAATACTGTTTTCATTCAGTAATCATTTTAATTATGTCTACTTTGCTGTTATTACTATCACTCTTTAGCTACCGTCAATGAAACTCAACACTTCCTGCACATTTTTCACATTAAAAGCCTCCCAGGAAGGGTTGAAATGTGAAACATCTGTGCATCACATGTCGAGTTTCATTGACCAATAGGTTAAACAAAAAAACAGCAAAGTAGACCTGACAGCAGTTAATCAGTGAGTGAAAACAGTATCTCTGTTAGAAGAGATACCCATCCGACATCAAAAACCAAGTCTGAAATGTTACCATTATTTGGATTTTTCATATTTGATTTTGTTTAAACTGAGCAAATCTTTCAAGTAATTCCTCTAGAAATCAACAACTGTCTCCTGAGTCCAAATTACATTATAGTTCTTATTATTAGGACATAATGAGTTGTAAACTAATAAAGTAAGTTACACACTGAGTCCTTTATTCTCACATTAAGTCAGAGGTTTTTCCAAGAAAGGAAAACAGAAAAAAAGGAACAATCTGGATGCCATTTAGTAAATTTATAGTTTAGTATAGTTTTAGTTTTTTTTTTAAATCAATCTAGCAAATAAACTGTATTATGAATCAGACTTTCCAAATGAATAGCAGTCTACTATGTGAAAAAAAAATTGAAATGCTATGTTAATTGCAATATTATGATACACTAATGCCAATTAAAATTACATTTGTTTTTCATTAATAGAGACCTCATACTTTATATTGCATTTGATAAATATTATGTATGCATCTTTATGATGTTGTTTACCGCCCTATTTTTGAATGATGTTCAATTCTTGCAGCTTTTTAGGAAAATATAGACTGAAAATAATTGAATGAATATTTTTGTTCTTAAAGTCCACAAAGCTTAATTGCTGTGAGCGCAGGAATAACTGTACGCAACCTGGATGTGCATATGAACATTTTTATCACCTCCTTTCTTCTCTTTGAAATAAGGACAGTAAGAAGACACTGTTTAGAGAGATTTTAGTGAGTCAATCAATCTGAAACTGTAGAAGTGCGGGGACCTGCCCCCAAGGCCATTAATACATTTGAATGCTCAATAAAATACATTCATAAAAATGTATGTAATTATGAATGCCTAAAATATAAGCCTGTTTCAAATAAATACCTGGTTCTCTCTGCAGTTGATGCAAATAAGATAGAATTGAATAGAGAAAGAATGTAAGAATCATTTTCATTGTCCAGCTCATGTATAAACACAGCATATTTGGAGCATGTTTTGTATTTTCATAAGAGGCAGAATTGATTGCAAGGCTACTGTCTCACTCTTTCTGAATACAAACCAGACTCTTAATCCAGTGTTGCCTGTAGCAAAATGTTAGCCACTTTAAAATTTCCCTCATCGTATTGATCCTGCTCCTAACTCCCGCAGTGAAGGATACTCATTCATGCGATCTTAATAATAGCAGGTATAGGCCACCATCATTATATCCAAACACAGGCTTCTCAGCCTCCCTGTGGCTCATGAAAAATTGAACAACACCAAGAAACATTACAGTAGCCAAAACCAACAGTGACAAACTTTGCTTTGGAACAAACAGCTGACTCTTTTTTTCAAACGTAGACATCTGCAGCAAATAATGAAATGAAAAATGTACTCTGTTAGTTACACAGCATGTTATGTGTCCCAACAAAACATCAAATTAGACTGGATGCTTTTGCATGTTTTATATTTCTAATATTAAATGGCTGCTTTTTCAACTGAAGTCCTTATTTGCTTAAAGAATATATGAAAAACAACCAGAAGTACTTTTACTGCTAATGTAACTAATACTTGTATAGTCCTGCCACTCTCACTACTGCCTCTACTCCTGCCATAATTGCTATTAGTATAATAACTGCTAAGTAATAACGCCATTGGTGGAATGTAAGTACATTTACTCAAGCACTGTACATAAGTACAATTTGAAGTACCTGTACTTTACTCCACTTTATTTCAAAATGAAAGTATATTTTAACATGTATCAATAATGCTTTATTTCACAGCTCTGTAATTTTAAACTCCTGAAAAGAACTATGTAATTTTGTACTAAATATAGGGGGTACTAAATAAAGTGTGCAATTGGTACACTTCCATAAAAAGCCTAAAAAGTCTATATGAATGAGGAATGAATATTTACTTGGGTTTAAATGGAGATTTTCTTTAAGAAAAATCCAATTTTCCCTACAATTATTATCAAATTACATAGATCTTTCCTGGAATGTTCATAGAACGAAAATGAAGATATAAATCCTCACCCATTTATCTGATAGCTGTAGTTATCGGTTACTTTGCATATTGAAATGTCACATAAAACAAACATGAACCATTTATAAAACATGATGTAGATTATACTCCCCAACAGTATATAAAGTAGTTAAAATTACCTCCACCTCTATGAGCTAAAATATTGAATTTCTTCTTATATTTTAATCAATTTGGGATAGTAATCCAATCATATAATAATGTAATTATGAATGGGGCCATAATGCATTTACTTTAGATACTTGAATACATGTAGCAGATAATGCTTCCATACATTTGAGGATAGTTTTGAATACAGGACTTTAAATGGTTAATGGAGTGTTTTACAGTGTGATGTACCCTTTAATACAGTTCCATTTGTTTTTTATACACAGTAACTCTGATACACCTTTCTATGCAATACACCCCATCATTTGTAATCTGAACCTCATGTGTATATATATATATAAATTATTTTTAATATTATATACTGTCTATATTTATTTTAGTCACAAAAATTCTGTTTGGGATGAATAACGTACTATCTTAACACACTGTAGTATCGCTACTTGTACTTAAATTAGAATACTCCTTCTGCCACTGAGTATTGCTACTACCACAGCTATTACTCTGCTATCACCACAACTACTATGTAGTTCCACTGCTACAACCACTATGACTGTCACTACACTAAAAACACATCACTCTTCTTTAAATCTTTCCACAAAACACACACAAGCCAAGCATACATATACAGGCACAGTGGGTATAGTGGGAGTTACAGTATGTTACAGTAAATTTCACATGTATATATCAGAGTGGTGATGTACAGTAAAGGTACCTCAGTGTTTGTGGTCAGTCTTGGCTCATAGAAATCATTCTAACCAGGTTGTGCTGTAAAGCCTCATTGCCTCATTCTCCTGAAAGCTGTTAACCAGTCTCCTTTCCACTCTGACACCTCTGGAAAAGGTCACTCTCTCATCTCCATAATGACCGAGGACAAAGACGAGGCAGAGTGGATCAATAGGCAGCTCCAGCCCATATCAGTGCAGATGCATTGATCTGCTGCTCAGAGAGAAGACGAGCGATGCTGTGAGAGAGAGACTGCCCTGCCTGTTTTTCTAGCAGCAGATAAGAGGAGCTGTAGCAAATGTGAATATCTGCAGCAGGCATCCACTCCCTATAACCCTACTGTATACCTCATACAGTAAAGTCTATGTGGAGACTATATGCATGCATATGACAGTCCTTGGACGCATAGTGAGAGTTACAGTATCTTCTGATTGATCCGGGTTTTTTAAATATTTATGTGTTCCAGGGCTGAGAAGAACACTAAGCAGAATTCAGTTTGAATTGTTGCTTTACAGCATCCTTTAATACTATTCTAAGACATACTGAAAGAGACATTAATGGAATGAAATGAATGAAAAGTAACACATTATCAACTTTGCAGTGTGCAACTGTCTAAATAAACCACCAACTACAATTAAATCATAGGAAAAAAGAATGTCATTTCTGCAGCCACTTACAGTGGTTTGTTGAATGCCAGGCTATGGTTGAACCTGTCTGGAGCTGATATTTCTCATCATTTTGTTGCAAACCATGACATTTTATCTCAGGTTTTTCCCACTCACATGGAGGAATGCATGGAGGTCCACACCTTTGAGACACTAGGGCTGAAATCAGTTCATTTCAGTTAATTATTGCAATGAAAAAATGTCCAGAAATTAACTGATTTTGGTTCTAGTTTCTCAAGAGGAGACAGAGAATGCGAAATGAGGCAGGGGCCCAGTATGGTACCAGCCCATCAGAGCTTTTCTTTTTTATTCTCATGAATTGGGTTGGCCAAAATTTAAACTTACATGGATAAAGTACACACGTTGTTCCAAAAATGCTAACTTAAGGGTCAAGATTGTGTCTCACTTCAAATACAGGTTTTCTCAAATTTTCATTCAAGTCTTCAAGTAAATGTGCAGCATTACAGACAGTGTAACTTCAGAGTCCACTTACAAGTTTTGGGGACTAGCATGTGTTTAAAGGTTTGTGGTTCCTGACCACCTTACATGGGTGTCGGGTTGTTTAACTCCTGGTGCCTCTCCACCCCTGGGGGAACCCATCTACATGTATGTGTAAGTTCTGGGAACACTGCGACATCACTATGAAATCCAACATGAGAAACATGAGCAGTCAGATGTGTGGGTGATAATTTTAGCTTTCGCCTTCGTTTTCTCTTTTAGATTAGTTTGACCCGTGCTGTTTGCCCTGGAATTTTGACTTTGTTGTAGTGATGTCACCATGTTTCATCAGATTTCATCCATTACTTTAGTGAGTACAATGTTATAACTGATGTATGATGGCCAAAGTCTGTAGTTTCCCCACAAACCATCGAAAACACAGTCCTCACTGGTGTGTAATCTAGAGATTCTGACTCACGTCATGATAAAAAAAATGAGACAATCTTCCAGCAGTTAAATGAAACTGTGTGTGTCTTTGTCATCAGCTCTGTTCAAATCCTGCTCCCTGAAAGGCCTTTCTTTCCCCTCCACCTCTCTTTACATCTTTGCTTGTTTCGTCACAAACATTCACCCTTGAGCTACAGATTAGCAATGCCGGCTCTTTGTGAAGCTGTACAAAGCCTGAGCAATTAAAGGCTCTTCTCTCGCTTAACAAGCTCTAATCCAGACATGCTTTTATTGCATTTGATTTTGTTCGCTGCTTGTGCCAAAAACGCTGAGAGACAGGGACCCTGCTCTTGCTCTAAGTGTAGCAATAATCAGTGAGGATTCAGACTCCGCTCAGGTTCTGGCGGCTGTCACTTTTCCAGCCACGGATGGCAAACAAATTAATGTAAAAAAACAAAACAGCCCTAGAGAGAAGCCTTTATCCACCTATCAAACGGCAAATGGAAATTGTTTGGCAGCCTTGCACCTCAGCAATGCCAGGAATTGTGATTTAGAGGAAGAGTACTTGCTGAGACAACACAAAGCAATGCTCTCTATGCTGGATATGTCTGACCTAGCATAAATTCAGACCTGTGGAAATGATTGAATGCTAACTGGAAACAGATTGATAACTGGATGTTGTGGCGAGCACACAGGTGTTAACGGTGAAGTAAAATAGAAGTGGCCATTGCCAGTGTCTGTGTGCCGAGATAACAAGCAGGGAGGAATTGTATGCTTACAGTCTTCAGCAAACCTGTAGAAGCACTATTCACCTGTTTAAACACAAACCTCTGCAAAACCACACATTTGAGTCTCTATGAAACACAAGTAGCCCCATGTTTACATAGAGAAAGCATTCAGTACACAAAACTCCATTCAGAAAATGACACTTTTTCTGTGTATTGTTTTCTACACTTACATAATTATATGTAGATTCCAGTAGAATGCTGCTTCAAAGTGTAAAATGCATGCACAAGGACTTTTACCTTTTAAGCCAAAGTTCTCAAATGTTAAATATTATCTAAACACATGCAGCCATTCGAGAACTTAAGCATCTCATTGCTCTAGGACTGGGTGGTTATTGTTTATCAAATGTCAGCAAAATCATATCATAAAATATCCAGATTAATATAATGATTTTAACTGTATCTCTCAGGCTTTTGGTGTGGACCATCTGTGCAGGCTCAGACTTTCACAGTATTTTGCCTCCAACTGGACGTCAAGAGAAACAGTCTGACAAGCAGTAACTATGATTAGAACTATGAGACCTGGGCAAAATTACACAACATGACAAGCAGTATCTCTTTAGGATTATGTTCCTGTAATTATCAGGTTTTAGAGGAAATGTAGGTCCATGTAATTATCCATCAAAGGTCATTCTTGACTTTAGTAGTTTGACAAAAAAAAAAAAGTTAATGGTGCACTAACTAGCTTTCTCCAGAGCTTTTAACCACAGGGTCCTCATCAGCAGATACATTTTGCCCAATTGTTGATGAATCTGTTACTACTAAGCTTTTATGTCAACATCCATTCCCATGACATCTGAGCAGAATCTACCTGTTAATGAAGACCATGGGACATGGTTGAAAGCTCGGGAAAAAGTTAGTAAGGGATAGTGAGGGATTGTTTGCTAATGTTTTTCAAATGTTATTTCCACACCATCGTCATGTGGCACATATTTAAGGGATGAATAAAGGACCAGTTCATCCACATTTTCTCTGGAACTACTTTCTACTAAAGAAATAGTTGTTATGAATGGTGGCTTCAAATGGGGTCATGTTTGTCGTGTTTACCGTGTTTACCATGTTTACCATGTTTACGAGAAGAGTCCACATGAACGCCCCCGTCTTGTGCTATTCACAACCTCGGAAGTGGAAATTTTCTGAAAGCTCCAAGTTCATGAGTTGTGATGTGTTTGCTGACGTTTTCAGAAATGTTGGAGACCATGGAAGTTCATTTTTCGGCGGATATTAAGTTAATATATTGTAATTTTAGTTGTATAGAGTTTTTCTTTGTAATTGTAGAATATGTCTGAGGAAAATGTTGATACAAATAGAAAGTAAGTCAACATTTCCTGGAAAGAAGCGAAGAATGTCAAGAGAAGAACGAGGAGTCTTTTGGTGTCCATGTTGCCGTTGCCTAGCAGTGGTATTCTCATGACTTACCACCTTGACAACCAGGCACATCATGTACACAACTTCCCATGTCATAACCACAAGCTCACTTAAACTGATTTTGTCGCTGATGCCCGCTCACATCGCATTCAGAGCATTCAGCATTCAGAGCTGGTTGCTCTTCTCTGTTGTATCCCACTTGTGATTTCCATATAGGTTAATGGGACAGGTGTGTTTTCTTTGATAGTGCAGCTGTAATAGCCAGCAGCTGGTTACTGAGTTAGTGTGTATGTAAACATCACCATTGACAGAGACCTTTATACTGACTGTAGTGTGACGGAACTTCTGATCTGGAGTTGTAAACTCACCCTCACTCAGACTGTCTGGTGGCCTGCACAGTACTGTGCACTGTACTGCCAGTGTCCAGCAGCTTCAGTCCATCTGTTAACTTCGATCTGTCTACCTACTGTCTGCATCAATCCTGAGATCCAGCAGCATAACTGAACAAGATGTTCCCTGCTGACAGACTGCTACAAAAAACAGTGTGCAGCCTCACCGGAGGCGGACAGAGACTATTTGACTTCATCAGGGGCTGGAGGGGATGGAGAGAGGAAGAGGAGGAAAAACTAAACAGCCACTAGGAAGAGAAAAGGTAGATAGATACACACAGAGTGAGATGGAGGACAAGACAAGAAAGAGACAAATACGAATGGATAGGAAAAATTAGGAAGAAAAGTCATTACTTAGGCTGTGTCAGGAAGCCCGAAGCTAAGTAATCAGTGGCAGAATGCCGTAAATGTGGAGGAGGTGGTGGTCGTATACAAATGAGACGCTGACAAACTGCAGTTCAATTAGATGAAGAAAGATGAGGGGTGGTGTGCTGAGATGTGGGACCTATCAGCGGCTTGCAGCTTTGGGGAAGATCAAGCACTTCACCACCATGGCTGCCTACTGCCAGCAAACTTGATGGATCACCTGACACACATGTGCTGTAGACACACACACACACACAGTAAACTCATCATAGCCCATACAAGACACATTTCTATTGTTGGTGTACCATCGCAGTGGTAGCCATCATCTTCAGGAATGATTGGATGGAGATTTATTCAAAACAGTACGACATTAAGGTACAGTGATTATACACACTTGATGCTGTGCTTTAGCCAAGTAACCAAGTACAAGGACAAGTCAATAAATATGCTATATAGTCATCAGGTTTTGACTGATAAAGGCATACCTCTTATCTAACAAGTCTAAGAGTCTACTGTGATGCTGTACTTAGGCACACTGATGCTTTGAGCTAAATGCTAACCTCAGCATACTAACATGCTAACAATGACAATAAAACACAGACACATAAAAATGAGAAAATTATAAAATATAATTTAAAAAAAGTCTAGAGCCACACTAGCAACTCTGTAACACTGTACATAGGCACAATGGTGCTTTGAGCTAAATCCTAACCTCAGCATGCTAACATTGACAATGTTGAAATGCTAATGTTTACCATGGTCATCATCTTAGTTTAGTGTGTTAGCATGCTAACATTTGCTAATGCTCTCAAATGCCTTCATAGTAGGCTACTCTTCAATTTCAAACAGTTGTAAATTGTTGTTCTGATTTTACTCAAACTTGAATATTTTTTTAAGACAACAATTACAACAAGAGGTAAAGATTAAAAGGTGGTAGAAAAACTGGTATGTAAAAAAAATAAATAAATAAGTCTAGAGCCACACTAGCAGCTCTGTGAAGCTGTACTTTGAGCGGTGCTCTGAGATAAAGCTAACCTCAGCAGGCTAACACTGACAGTGTTAACATTAGACTAAACTAACTAACATAACTCTGTTTAGTGTGTTACCATACCATACATTTGCCAATTCGCACAAAACACAAAGTAGAGCTGAGGGAATGTCATTAGCTTTGCATTTTGGCACACATTCTGACCTGATGATGACACTAGAAAAGTCAAGGGATTGCCAAAGTTATTACAATTCATCTAGAGTGGGCATGAATGTCTGTACCAAATTTCATGGCAATCCTTCCAAAAGTTGTTGAGATATTGTTGGCAACCCTACAGCCACACTGCTAGAGTTCCGGCACTCAGTAAAATACAATACAATAGAATACAAACGCCCCCATGCTTCAGTGAGTTTTTCTGCACAACTAACCATTGTGTTGATACTAAGTACTGTCTGTACCAAGTGGGGGGAAAAAAAGAGTTCAAACTCGCAAAGAGAGAAATGCAGAAACAAAATGTAATGCACTGGTTAAATGCAAATACAAATTGTAAACCTGGAAACTAAAGTTGTAATAGACAAAGCTAAATCACCAATCAGATCTGCAACAGAGAAGAGTAGCATCATTCCCAGCACTGATAATTATTTATATATATATTTTTTATATAGGCCTATATTTTTGACTCAGAGTTGTCTTGATGCTCAGGTGACTAAAGTGCTGCAGTCCTGCTTTGACCAACTGAGACATTTAACCAAGATCATGTCATTCCTTTCATCTGCAGATCCAGAAAAGCTCATCCAGGCTTTCATCTCCTCCACACTCGACTATTGCAACGTACTTATTCTGGTATCAGCAGGCGAATCATCCAAAGACTACAACTTATACAAAACGCTGCTGCCAGGCTTTTACTATGTTCTGAGAGAAGCAACCACATCACACCAATCCTTGCTGCTCTTCACTGGATCCCTGTCAGTTTTAGATTTGAGTTTAAGATTTGACTGCTGGTTTTTAAAGCCTTGAATGGCCAGGATCCTGCCTATATCTGTGATCAGCTAACCCCCTATGAGCCTGATCACTGCTTGAGATCCTCTTTTAAGGCCCTTCTAATGGTTCTAAAATCCTGACTTGTCACTAAAGGTGACGTGCCCTTGCTGTCCGGGCCCCTCAGCTGTGGAACTCCCTGCCTGGGATCTCAGGCAAACTCAGTGTCCTCTTTTAAATCTATTCTTAAAATTCACTTTTATCTTATGGCTTTTTCTTAACTGATGGTATTTGTTGTAATTATTGTCCTGTTTTATATCTTATGTTTTGGATTTTATATACTTTTATTATTTTGTTTTTATTGTAAAGCACTTTGCAACTTTGTTTTAAAATGTGCTATATAAATACAGTTATTATTATTATTATTATTATTATTATTATGTGCCCAAAGTATGAGGACAGCATTTTGAGGTGAGCATAAGTAAATCTTGAACATACAGGTATTGGTCTAATTTAAAAACATTGATAATTAAGTCTTTGATTAATCTTTTTTTTTTTTTTCTCAAAAATTCTTATTGACTAGTGGGAGAGATAAAACAGTTGCTGTTAAAATGAGCCACTTGGCCAAATTTCATCAAGAACAAAAGAACCCAAAAGACACTCATACAATCAGTCCATACGACTGAATCCAGATGGGTCCCACATAATGTGCTCTGTTCCAGCCCAGGCCTACTGAAACTACATTAATACCTAATGTGACTCATGCAGTTCTACAAATTCAGGCCCATGTGCTACCCATGTAGCTGATGGCTTAGCCATAGGAGCCCCACGTGGACCGGTGGTCAATGGTACCACTGGGAAATCTTCTCCCCAGAGAATGTGATGAATCAAATGTTAAGAGTTAAGTCCAGAAATGCTCAAACAGCAGTGAAGACACATGTTCAACTGAACAATGTTGGCTACTGCAGGAGTTCTCCATCCTTTATGTGGAGGTCAGCGACAGAAAAGCACCACTGCAGCTGGGAGGGATTAGACTTCTTGCTCAAGATCACGCAAGGATATTCAAGGAAACTTGAATGCAAAATTCTGTTAAACCCTTATTCATGTTTAAAATATTTTTTTAATTATTCAAACCACAAATCCAACCACTTCAACACAAATAATATTGATAAAATAACTAATTTCAGTAGTCTTAACCACAACAGCAGAAGCCAAAACAAAGCAGCAATTGCACAATTCTGCAAACTGTCCAATAACTGAACTGAACTGTCAGGATAGCAGAGGTACATTCTCTATCCAGAGCAATCCTTAAATTTACACACTAAGAACAAACAACTTCAGGGCCTGTTGGAAAGTCAGTCTGCGTCTGAGCAGAGACTTGCATTTCATTACCCTCTTCTTTCTCCCATCTTTCCTGCTACTTCCCAGTGTCCATTGTAAAATAATTCAAAAACGCAAAAGCAAAAAACAATCATCAGAAAGAAAAGAAAATAATTTGGGGGGAGAGAGTTTGAAAACAGAGGAAAGAGAAGGGCATGAGAGAGAGAAAACCCCACCAAGTTCCAACAAGAAAGAGAACAGAATTCCATCTGGGGATTCAACACAGTAATCCCCTTTCCTTCATTCACAATCCCCACTGTCTCTCCAGCCTCCAGTCCATAGCATGATAGAGCTGCTGTCATTAATTCTGTAGAATGGGGTGAAGATGAGAAAGGCAGCGAGTCACAATCTTCACAGCCACATATATGGAGCCGGGCCTCCTTTCATCTCTCCCAGACAAAAACACAAAGATACTATCTGCTATGCCTGAAACCCATTTCTCTGTACCATTAGGAGCTGAAATAGGGTCCTTCAGAGGACCTGTGGGCCTGGAATCATCAAAGCATATATGTTAGTGAGTGATTCACCTGCATGAGGGTTTTCTGCTCCCAATCTGGCTGAAAACCAATGAGCGCAAACTGGATACACAGATTAGCAAACTGGTTTGGAGCCAGTGAATGGGATTGGTATGTTGACTGTCCGGTGACACAGACGATAAAGGGTTTTATTTCTTTGCATTTTGTTAAGTCAATAGGTAAAAGCATTTTTCAGACAGCGGTGTGTGTAATTAGACATTCCTGTTTATCAGAGACAGAGCAAATGATTTTTCTTCTGGGAAACTGTGGCCACTTGGTATAAAACACTTGGTGGATGTCTCATGAGGTACAAGACCCAAAAACTGAGGTCCAGACCAAACCAAACCTTTGGTGAACCATTGCACTGTTCAAAGTTCCAAAGGAGCTAATCACGTAGTATTAAAAGTCAAACTGAAATTAAAACTCTCCTCACTTTTTGTGTAAGGAAATATATGAAAATTATATATTTTTTGGCAATAATGACAAAATAATCTTTACTCATCCATACATGCTGAGGTCATAGATGGAGTTGGTAATGGGTGACAGTCCCCCTCCCCCCATTTTTAATTACAATTTCTAGCTATAAAAACAAACACTAAGGACATATACTGTATATTCATTTCTTAGCAAAAATGAATGTTTAGTTCCCAACTGCTATACAATGAAAAATATGCTTAATTATTACTGATTTCCACCAATTAAAGGTAATGTACTGTATGTTGGGGGAAAAAAAGCAATTCTTAAATGCTAATTATTTTCTTTTTTTGTACTTATTTTTAAAAGGATTAAATTGGCTTTATGTGATTTTTTTTTTAAATTTTATTTTCCTACACATCAAGAGGACGTAGTGGTTGCTACTACCAGAGGTCTCTGTTCAGCTGAGTTTACAGTCCAGGTTCCTCTGGTGGCTTCCATCGATAAAGAAGTCAGGAGAAAACAGCCAGGAGGTAGTGACTGTTCAGCAGATCAGCTCCCCTCCAAGTCATAAAATCCACAGAATGATCGCACAATAACATTTGTATTACTCAATGTTCACATGATTTTTTGCATTGTTGACTTTTGTCATCTGAATGTCATGTTTTTTAATATTCAAAGTAAGTACCTATAAAAACCCTGATTTCTTTCAGTAAGGAAAAAATAAATGTGTTAATTTTTTTTCTGTATTAATTTTGGTTACTATAGGCATGTAAGTGAGTCCTTGTATTTTTTATTCACTGCATGTGTATAGTCATTTCGAACAACAAAAGCCATAACGGAACAGAGTGTACAGAAATATGTTTCTCCACATAAGCACAATATACTGTATATGGAGATGTTCTCTCAAAAAGGGGAGAGAAATAGCAGATCACACAAAACATAACCTCTAAATCAATATGTGGCAGCTTTAGAAGCAATAGCATTGTTCCCTGTGAGGGGAGAGAAAAGAGGGAAAGAGTGGCTCTCGCAGCCTTGAAGCCAGCTTTATTTCCACTGCTGGGAATGCCGCTGATGCCACGCCGTGTTCCACATGGCTGCCCGCCTTCACCAAACTGACAGCCACAAAAATGAGTGTTTACTGCTCTCCGGCGGAGCAAGATAAGCCCACAGATGGGCCTCTCCACTCCAACAGGTCGAGAGGAAAACTATCTCGAAGTGGCAGAGGGTTGGATGAATGAGATAAGGGGGTGGGGGGGTGATAGAGAAGCAGAGGATACAGATATGGAGATTTAGAAAGCAACTGGCAACATCTGAACCAGTTCTACACGGAGTGATTGCTTCTTGACCGACACGTGGTTATCATGTAAGAGCATGCTCTGTATGGTTAGCTCAACATTATCTGCCATGTACTGCTCCATTTCAGTTTTTACGATACACCACCACTGTTATACGCACTATCCTCATAACACACAGCCTGCATCATGCAACATGAATCAGGGCTTCACATAGCTTTGGATTAAAGCTGATTATGTAGGCTGCAGTGCACAATGTCAAGGATTCACTGTTTGTAGCAGAACAGTGTTTCTGAAAGCGCTCCTTAGCTACTGAAACGGCCCATTGAGATCAATACACAGTAGAATATTGAGACATATGTAAAGGAGGATCACACACAGTTTGAATTGTTCATCTTCTATACAGTGGTAAATTGTTGAATTCAAGCAATAATTACAAAGACGGGAAAAAAAAAAAAAAAAGAAATGGGATAGAAGTGATGTATAATGCAAACACATACAAATTTAAAAATACAACATTTTGATTTCAAATAAATTCCATGTAAATCAATTACATGTGAAACACATTTCACATATGATTCACTTCAATTCAGTTTTATTTATGTAGCCCCAGATCATAACAAAGTTATCTCAGGGCACTTTTCATATAGAGCAGGCCTAGACCGACTCTTTATAATATTATTTACAGAGACCCAACAATTCCCACCATGAGCAAGCACTAAGCGACAGTGGCAAGGAAAAACTCCCTTTTAACAGGCAGAAACCTCGAGCAGAACCAGAACAGGCTCTGGCTGGGCGGTCATCTGCCTCGACTGGTTGATGAACTCACATATGGGCAAACAGGTGACAAACAGGTGTCACAGTGACAAAAGCATGGATGGGTTTTTACAGATCTCTGGGGTAAAGTAGGGTGTGACTTTTACAAAGTTTCACGTAGGTAAAAAAAAAAGAGAGAGAGACTGAACGGGTGATTCTAAAAAATTGTATGGTGGATAATAATTTATAATTTCATGTACTGAGCAGGAAATCTATTGTAATTCAAACATTCCAGTGGTTCAGGCAGTTGTGTCAATCTGTCTAATCACTCGAGTGGTTGGTTTCCACTCCACTGACAAGTCCTCCAAACAAAATGAAGAAAAGAGGTAACGTGTCATTGCATTCTACAATGACCCCTATCAGCAAGATGACATAATCTGTCAGTGTATTACAAAATCACTACAAATTGCTGTTACAAAAATAATTCATATGACCACTTGGTGATCTACCGCCATTGTGGTTAAGGTTTGGTTACGTTTAGGCACCAAAACGACTTGGTTAAGGGTAGGGAACAATTGTGGTCATGGCTAATACAGACTTTCATTGACTGTTGATAGGAAATGGGATGTGAACAGCGGTGTCAGAGTCACATCCGCATCCAAGATTCACCCTGACCACCTCCTTCCTATGTTGCTCTGCAGCTGTAGTAACACCACTATGCTACATCCGCCTTTGCTGCTGACAGACAGGAGTCCTTATTCAAGTGGTCACTACAAGTTATTTTAGGTTAAACAGACATGTAGGTGATTTTAGGCTTTAGAACAATGACAAATGTTGTCCTTTTCTTGTGAGCACTGTGTTTTGTCTGAGGTGATACACTGTAGGATATTTGCATAAACATTGCTCGGCTTCCCGTCGTTACACTGCTTGGTCCTGTTTGAGATACCTGACACGAGTGCCTCTGTGCGTAGCAGCTTTTTATTGAAAATGACTGACATCCTGTTGCTTCCTGTCTGTTTGTAGGCATCCATTATCCATCCATTGTCTATATCCACTTATCCTTAGAGGGTCGCGGGGCGCTGGAGCTGATCCCAGCTGATATTGGGCAAGAGGTGAGGTATACCCTGGACAGTCAATCACAGGGCTGACACATAGAGACAGACAATTATTCACACTCACAGTCACACCTACCTAACCTGCATGTCAGCAGAGAACCCACGCAGGCAACATGCAAACCCTCTTGCTGTGATGCGACAGTCCTAACCACTGCACCACTGTGGTGTTTGTAGCAGCATGTCTAAATGTGTTGTCAGGCTGTGTATCCTCAGATCTCAGAAATGAACCTGGTCAATAAAATACTAGCCGATAGGAATGATGACCAGAACACTGAGGATAAGATCAAGCAATCACCTCAGGGGATTCACATATCATAAACCCCACAGCAATTACATGGGGCTCTCCACCATTTCATACAGCAGCATTGCTTAATCAAGATATGTGCCTGTTTTATGAAATGGAAATGTGATTAGTTAAAAATAGATGAGCAGGCACGGGACCCGTTGTGACCAATTCCGCTTTAACCTGAAGCCTTCAAAACACAGAGGGGCCGGGGGGGGAACAGGGGGCCAGGGTTACACTCAGATGTGCTTGTAGCTGTTTGAGGAATCAGGCAGCATGACAAGTGTGAAATTTGAGTGAAGCCAGTGGAGTGGAACGGAAAGAACTGTCAACATCCAGTGACTCAGAGAGCGGAGGGAGCCCAGATGAAACACTGACGCTGTAAAGACCTTTGAACTTAAGATGGAAAGGGACACTGGCGGCACTCAGCGGGAAAATAAGCCATGCGCTGATGTCCTACAAAGTTCCAGTCTTGTTTCACCAGCCAGAATGGAGGCGATCCTTGATTTCCCAAATGCAATTTTTAATCACTGAAGTGTGAGAGAAGGATAGCCGCAGGGATTAATCTCAGAGAAAAACAAACAAACAAGCTGCTTGTATGTTTAGGGGTGAATTGAACTATTATTTCTAACAGTAAAGCAATTGGAGGAGTTTGTTTAGAAGTGGAATGAAAAGAGGAAGGATCTCACTCTGGCGTGATTAAAATACTCCCCCACTAAGCAATCTGCATATCAGTGCAGTGACCAGAATAATTCAAATATTTGAATTAGACACAAAGAGTGGGCAGCATGTGGAAATTCCTTTTGAATTATCAGGAGCAGAGAAGGGGAAAGAGGGAGGCCTTATTTGCCTTTTGTCTAAGAGGAACCCGTCAGCAGTGGAATCGAGTGTGTGGCTTCCTGTCTGTTTTATCAGGGCGTCAGACGAAACCAGAGCAGCACTACCTGACGATTTGCCCAACACATGGTAGATAACTGACAGCAGACAACCGCTGATTCAATCGGAGATGGGCATGCAATCTTGTCCCCTCGAGTCCCTCATCTCGCTGTGCAGGCAGCCACACTGGGTGGAGATAACAAGAAGGGAAAGCAGAGCCAGGGAACCCTGCTGTGCTCTGTGTGGATACATTTCTCTCAACAGTTGCACGCCGTTTTAATCAGACAGTGAAGAAGTGCAGCTGAAACAAAAAGCTGTAAGAGGAGAGGGAGATAGAGAATAGATGTTGATGTGACAAGTGCTCCAGCACTGACAACTTGTACAAATAGTAGTCAAAATAAAAGATAACATCTGCAGCAATGAGTAGCTTCTGCCTGTGTTGTTGTGTAAAATTAAAACCTGAACATCTTTCTGGTATCATCTCAGTATGATCTTTGTTACTTTTTTGTTACCATGCTGTGAAATGTGTGCGTAGGTTTTAAGAGACGTAGAACATCTGTATGAGCAGCTGGTGTTGAAGTTTTGAGTTTGATCACAGTAAATGGGGAAAAATATATTTAGATAATTTAAGAGATAAGGCTGAAATTGTTCTTTATTTGACTTATTGTCTTCAAAAGTGTCATGGTCCTCGAAGGACTCTTGCTTGGACTTTGTGTTTTGTCTTGTTTCCTGTTTTATTTTGAAATCCCTGTTCTTGTTTCTTTCTGTGCCTTATTTACTTCCTGTCATTGTTCGGTTTCCCTCCAGTTTTGATTAGGTTCACCTGTGTCTCGTTACTCACCTGTTTCTGTTTCCCTAGTCAACTCCCTCCCTATATATATACGGGTCCCTTTCCTTTGTTCAGTGTCATGTCATTGTGTTTCCTGCGTTTGGTTCCTTGTGACTTATGATTCCTGCTGTTCCTGTGCTTATGTGGTTGGATTATGTGGTCTCTGTTGCTGATGTCGGTGATCCCCTCGTGTTGTGTTCCTGGTGTTCCCCTGTGAGTCAGTTCTTGCTTTTTGTAAGTTGTCTTGAAGATAAAATAAACCTTTGGACTATTCAGCCTCCTAGCCTGTCTGCATTTTGGGTCCTCTCCCTGCTGCCAATGTGGCTCAACCTGACAAAAAGTCCCATGAAAAGAATGACACCAACACTGTGTTAGTCCATTTCTCAATACTTTCTGACGAAACAGAATGGATAGCATTCTGTTGCTCACAGCTTCAAGCCCATTGGCTCCTAGTGAAGTCCTACACCTTTAAAGACACTTCATAATTATATAGTTTCACTTTTTGAAAAAGGCTCAGTAATTTTCTAAAACAGCTGAACACTGTAGTTTTTAGCAAATGTTACTATGTTACTCAAACAGGAGGAAATAGTGCATTTGTTGGGGACTATTTTCAGCGTCGGAAGAATCCACATTTGGTGCTCTAGTGAGTATGTCCGGCAGCAGGATGGTGTATGTGGGATTGAGTCCAAATAAACTACAGTGTGTGTGTTCATGATGATGAAGAAACAATTCACCCAGTGCAACAGTGTGGGCCATTTATGTGTTTTTAATTGTTTTTGGACAACAATGGAGCTCTATGGCACAGAGGAAGAACACAGTACTTGTTACAGTACATTAATTGCTGTATATGGTATGTGTTACAATAAGAAAAATATAAAATATCACCAGACTTATCCTTCCAGTCCAAATAGGCTTGGCACAACACGTTTCAGAAATTCAGATTCAAATTTTAAAAAAAATAAAATTAAATATCTATTTAAAATGTGGCAGCGACAAATTCAGTTCCTCATACTGTATGTAGATTAGATCTGAAAACCTTTATTTGGGGACTTCAGGTGTGTTCAGACTGAACACAAAAGAACATTTTGATCTTGAGCATAATTTCACTCATTTGTACGATCTGTGTTTATTTGCCTGTACAGACATTAGCTGGAGCTAGCTAGCAACATATGCATCAAACACATATGGTGCATGTGTGGAGTGTGGCTGTATGTGGGACAGCTCAGCCTCTGACTGATCCCAGAACTCACCAAGAACCCCAGTTCTTTCTGTTATTTTCCTCCAGGTTTTCTCCCTTTCTCCGCTTTTCTCTGTGGTTCATGACATGAAGTTATACAGCCAGGTAGGATATATGCACACATCGTTAACTCAAGTTGAAACACTTTCAACCTCCACTCAAGTCTTTGCACTGACTTCATATGTAATTGCGCTTCTTCCAAAATCTGCTTTGTGTTCAGTCTGAACACATCTTCAGTAAAAGTAAATGAGCATAGGTGTCACAGCGTGTGTAGTCATGGACTGCTGAATTTGTGTTAGCTGTATCTGTATCCCGAAAAGTTGAATCTATATTTAGAAACTGAATTTTAAATGTTATACAACCACAATATGAACATTTCTTTTTAATCTCAACTCGTAACTACTGTATATGAAGCCTTGCATTGGCAGTATGCGTTTTGCCTTTTGGCTGTTGCTTTCAATGCCTGCTGCCTTACTAATGGCACATTAGAACCAATGGAATTGAATTAGCTGATGCTGGCTAAGCCTAAGCAGATAAACGGGAGATTAAGCAATAAGATATATCATTAAATGGAGAACATATGTCTTATACTAAGCAATTCTCAATGATACCAGTTCCACATTAGAATCTGTATACTGACACACACAGTTTGATGGTGTTTTCTGTGTCTGTTCTGAAGTTAAGTGTGTTAAAAATAGTGAGAAGCCAGTCATGGTGAATAATTAAGTTCTTACTGTATTTGAAACAGGAGTAGATGTTTCGTACATATGTTATTCTAATTTTAGTAAGACCTTTTACCCTTTGTCGTGTTATTAGAACTGCTCTGTATCCCATTTGGCTGAAACAAACTTGCAGCAGACATTTTACATTCACACAACATAACACTGCAGTGCTTCAACTGCAATGACAACGTCCTTAATTCATGCCAGCAAAGTTTTGGGTCTAGCTCAAGAAAGCAAACACAATTACCAAATCAATTATGTTCCACTGATTACTCTTGATTTATAATTACAGAGCTCGGAGCCCACTCTGCTTTTTAACATTAATTTAATAAGCTTGTTTGTGCACAGCGCTGGCTTGCGGCAGCTAATTGGTGGTTGGAAGGCTGTGCAGGTGCAGATCCTCGGCCTCCGTTTCTGTCTGACTGACAAGAAGGCCTGCTAAACAAACTCACAGGGATGGACGGGCAATCTGAGGTAGCAGGAGTTTGATCCACTGATCCAAGTCTCTTAGGATTAGCAGCACTTTAAAGGACGAAGTGTCTGACTAAACAAACAAAATACCAACTTTTGCTCAACTTCCCTCAACAATTATTTTGTTGCACACAGGAATATATACTGGCCCCAAAGATCAGAAATTGATTTTCATGCTCAAACTTTGCTCTATCTAGATGTTCCCGTTTAATGAGCTACCAGAACGAAGAATAACGATGGCAGCATATTGCTCGGGGAATTACTTTTTTTTATTTTGCAGTGCACCGGTACAGGCACAACATGAGAAAATTGGAGCTATTTAAGTACATAAATTCTGTGGAGGTACTGTTAGGCACCAAATGCTTCGTCACCATGCTGACAATGCCAATGCTTACATGTTAATGTTAAGGCAATATTTACCTGTTTCACTATCTTGGTTTAGTGTGTTAGCATGCTAACATTTGCTAATTAGCGCTACATGCAAAGCACAGCTGAGGTTGATGTGAAAGTCATTAGTTTTGCAGGTATTTGGTCATGAACCAAAGTATTGGCCAATTTAAATTTTTGACCTGAAGATGGTGCTAGATGAAAAGTTAAGGGATCACCAAAGTTATGGTAACACCTACCACTGGTTGTCAATCATGATGCCACACCCCTTTTAATAGCATCAAATAACTCATTAAAACCAAACTTATCAGAAAAATGAACACTTGAACAAACATCAGCGTGATAAGAACTACCTAAAATGACAGAAACCATCTTTGGGAAAATTTTATTTGACGTGTATTTGACTTTTCAGTTTGGCCCATGTTCCATCTGCTAACATGGAGGGGGCGGGGTTTATGACCTATACTGCAGCCAGCCAGAGGTTTTGGCTTCACTTTTAGGGTGCTGTGATGTCGTGCATCTTTATATACAGTCTATGGTCTGGACCAAAGTGGTGGACTGACTGACACTGCTATCCTTAGACCTACACCGCTACTGTGGCTAAAAACATGTCAGTTTAACATTCCAGCTGACAACATGCAATTACCACAAGATTCTAAGACTGCAATACACAGTGAAGTTTCCAAACGTTGGGTGAGCCTTTCTATGGAAGCTCAGTATTAACATTAAATGATGTTCTGTCCTGTCATTAGGCAGTCGGCATCAGGCTGTGTCGTCATAAATCTACTGAGCCCTCTAGCCCTGACCTAACTTACCTTTAAGCTGCCTTTAAATCCTACTTTAACCCAAGCAAAGAGCAGATACTAGACCTGGCTAAACTACAGTGGCTGGCCCAATTAGCTTGATGGTTAATCTAGTTCCACTAGTCTTGCCAATAGCCACTACTTAACAACCGCTCTGGTATGAATTATGTCCCTTGATCTATCTTACCAAAGAAAAGAACATGGTTTCAATGTGAATTTGTGTGTGGAAGAGTGCAGGCAAGTGTTCAGGGTCATCAGGTCGGCACGCTCTCAACAACTGGAACTGGTCCTGTCTACAGCATCAGCAGCTAACACCATTGCATAAAAACACATAAAAAGAATAAAACTAGGCCAAACACTGTTAGTTTATTGACTTAAGCATCTAAGAACTAATGCTGTTCATGTCTATACTGCAGCTTTCTTTAGAGTTACTCAATGAGAATGTGAAATGAATACTATGAAAACAGTCATCCTCTTCAATGACAAGTCATGGGAGAAGGACAGAAGTACATTACAATGTGAAAGGAGAAGAAGAGTAGATTAGTTACAGGATGAATAAATAATTCAGATTGCAGCATTAGCAAAGCAGATTTTTATGAAGCCTCAGAAGACAAGGTGACACCTGCAAGGAAAACAGCTCTGTCTCCTTCGTTTATGGAAAAAAGTTAGTTCAAGTAGCTGAATATTTTTTTCTCTCTCTATATTCCACTGTCAAAATGTAAAAGAAAGCCACAGAGAGAAAAGAAATATTGATACACAAAGTCAAAATGAGGTCACATAAGCACCAAAAGGACTTCATACCAAAATATTTAAGACAATCAAACCCAGTGTTGTGTGATCTAGATTAAACTCTGACTGTTCAGTGAGACTGTTGTGGAGTGGAGAGCTCTTCAGATCAAATGCAGAGAGGGGACATGTGAGTTGATAAGCTGATTTATTTGGAGAGATAACTTGACCGAGAGATGACCTACAGCGATGTGAAACTTATATGAAGAACCTGTTGGGTTTTTTTAAGACACACAAAAAGCCAGCTTTAACCACAGCACAACGATTAAACCCTAGAAGAAGTCTCTAATTTAGAAAGTCAGTTTAAGGTGACCGGTTACACTAAGTAGTGTAAAGTGTAAACTCTGAGGCCCTGCTATTGGCTCCTGCTTAAATTTATGTTCAGTACACCAAACAATCTGAAAACATACTGATGAAGAGTTCTTCCTCTGGGGAGCATGAATATGTTCAATATACAGTATATTATGGCAATCAGCCTATTTATTATGCAATATGGTGCGTGTAGAGGACATTTTAGTATAAGACTGTTGCAAGAGGATCACATAATCACCAAAATCAGTAGTAGTAGTAGTTCATCTTCTGGGGACCATGAATATCCGTAACAAATGTAATCTTAGGAAATGGACCTTTTCACACGTGTAATGTAGGCTTCTTTTATTTAACTTTATTATATAGCTGTGGCCAACACACAGCAACAGGATTTATTTGTGTGAGGCATTGTGCTCAATTTACACACGTGGCACAGCAGTGGGTAACTTCATTAATTATTCAAATCTTCTGATGTGGCACTGTGTTCTTATGGTATCCTTATTAACCTAAATGTCTTTCTGCACAGCAAACAAGTAAGCTGTTGCACACAGATTCCAAGTTTCTACAGCAAAATCATTGGGAACAAAGTGGCCCTGCTCAGTGATGATGAGTCCAGCATCATCAAAGCTGTCGGTGCATTTTTATTTTCAGCAAAAATCCATAAATCGTTTCCATGGAGAATATTCTTTCTGGCGTGTCAAGTGAATTATTACAGGAGTTTTGCTGCTTAAATGCAATACTATTTGCAGCAGTGGCATTAATGCAAGCAATCACTTAAGTAAATAAAAAATAAGGCAATAGATGAAGGCCTAATAATGAAGACACAATTTCTTGTACTAAGCCTATAAGTTACTGGAGATACAAATACTGTTGCCTCAGTACAAAGATATGTCTATTTTAAAATTGTCTGGATTTGGGTATAGGCCTATATATTTGAGGTCTTGTATTGTCTTTTGGGACCCCCCCCCCCTTAAAATTTATTTGAAGGTACAGCATAAAAAAAATACATTTAGAAAATTCATTGTTACTCTGGACAATCCATTTCCACAGAACACAATGTCTACAGTTTTTACTGGAACTACTTTCTACTGAAGTAGTAGTCCTTATCCCACTGTCAACAATTTGGTCTTTGAAAACCACCCCACCCATACCCAACCCCCGAACCTCATTGGACAAGGGTTCTCCCTCCTCACAAATCACAATTTAACCCCTGGCTACTGTGGGAAATTTTATTCACCAAATGTAGTATAATATTGGTGAATCAGTATTGAATCATTGCAGGGTAAGGTCAGAGAGGTCAAATAAATCATAATCAATATTACAGTATTATGTATAAGTCAATCAAAGTCAATCATATTGATAATGGTCAGGTAAAGTCAGGTTCAGTCATAATCATGATGTAGTCATGTGTTGTTGGATGTGGGCACAATCACAGAAGTCTTGTATTCTTAATTAAGTGCAGCAGCTGGCAGTGGGAGGTTAGAGTGTCAGAGGTCAGACAAAGGAGTATTATTCTGAGGACAGTGGGAAAGAATCCTTGAGTGAAAACAAGCAGTTCCTCAGTTGATACTAAAAAAATAGTGTGGCCTAACAATGTAGCATGATCTATAAGAATATAACTGTATGATGAATCACTGGAAGTCTGAGAGTGCATAGCCAGGTGAAAACATCAGAGCCAGGCGAGCTGTGTGCACACAGACGATGCTAAGGAGCACATTGACCTGCTAAAAGAACACAATGACCTTTAAGGAGTGTACAAAATCAGATGAGAGAAAGGATGTTATGAAAACACAGAGGAAACATGAAACAGAACAAATAAAGCACGAATAGCAGAGAAAGGATGTTATGAAAACACAGAGGAAACATGAAACAGAACAAATAAAGCACGAATAGCAGAGAAAGGATGTTATGAAAACACAGAGGAAACATGAAACAGAACAAATAAAGCACGAATAGCAGAGAAAGGATGTTATGAAAACACAGAGGAAACATGAAACAGAACAAATAAAGCACGAATAGCAGAGAAAGGATGTTATGAAAACACAGAGGAAACATGAAACAGAACAAATAAAGCACGAATAGCAGAGAAAGGATGTTATGAAAACACAGAGGAAACATGAAACAGAACAAATAAAGCACGAATAGCAGAGAAAGGATGTTATGAAAACACAGAGGAAACATGAAACAGAACAAATAAAGCACGAATAGCAGAGAAAGGATGTTATGAAAACACAGAGGAAACATGAAACAGAACAAATAAAGCACGAATAGCAGAGAAAGGATGTTATGAAAACACAGAGGAAACATGAAACAGAACTAATAAAGCACGAATAGCAGAGAAAGGATGTTATGAAAAACACAGAGAGCTCCAGCAGTGTGATTTTTAAAAAAACAAAGTCATGAAAAAAACACCATTAGCTAATGATCAATGAGGTCAGGCCTTTGGGATGTGGGATTCATCTGGACTTTGACACGATCATTTATTATGATCCAATTAGGTTAGGCTTGTTGCCAGAATCATCTAGAAAGATGACACCATTAAGTTTTGAATAAAGAGAAATTGGTTCAAAGAAAAACAATGGTGTCTGGCATGAGATGTAAGGAATAGCAGTTCAAGGTCAAGAGGCAGTACCATACTGTTGGGAGCACAGAAGGAGGGGTAACAAGAAGAGTATGAACTGTTTGAAAACATCACAGAAATTAGGCCAAGGTCAGCAGGTGGTTACGCAACTTTGAGCCCACAGAAGGAGGGGTGAAAGGGGTGGCTATAAAAGAAGATGTGTGCGTTGGATTGTCAGTTACTTCATGGACTGACTCAGGTGTGTGTGTGCTTGTATGCTTGACTGTTGGTTGCCCCATGAACTAACTCGGGTTTGCTGTACTTGTTGATTTGTCAGTAAACTCTATTCATATTTGAACTCTTTTGACTCAGTTGAATTATTTTTGAGTATTGAAGTGTACTTATAGTGTGGTGAAAATCCTGAAGACATCTGGCCCATCTTCGAGATTTTTCTCCCACATTAAATTGGCGAGCCAGCCAGGAGAGGTGTGGGGCCTGGAACCTGGACCGGACCACCGGAGCCTTGAACAACAGGGGTGCCCCAAGACATAGGTAAGCAGAGCCTCTTTTAAATCTGCACACACTTGTTGTTTTGAGCACGGTGTGTCCTCACCCAGGTCACAGACGATACGTTGCCTCTCCTCCAAAGATCCTAGATTCAAAGTAAGAGTTCAAATGTGAAATGTGTGTGTGTTGACTATGATAGGGTTAGCTTAGCATAAAAAGTGCACTAATATACAAAGATATATATATTTTCAGAATCAGGAGATCTAGCTGAAGCTGAAGAATATCATGAATAGCTAATTAAAGGAAGAACATTTTATGGTGTGATAGTTTGAAACCTAAGTAATTGTATATAAAAGTCCTGCGGCTACCGCTTCCCTGTATCAGGAAAGGTCTGCATGGGTAGGCACCTAGTATGAGTTAAAGTCTTGTGGATACCGCTGCTTTATAGAGTGATTTAAAGCAGGACTGAACGGACAAGCATTGAAAAACCACATCTGAGGATACTGCCTCAGAGACGTCTGAGGGTCTGAACGATCAGATGATGGCAAATTGCTGTGGATACCGCTCCTGGAGACAGGAGGTCTGAACGGGCAGCCGGAGTTAGCATAGTTAAGAATAAAATTGCTGTGGATACCGCTCCTGGAGACAGGAGGTCTGAACGGGCAGCCGGAGTTAGCATAGTTAAAGTAAAAAGCTGTGGATACCGCTTCTGAGGTCAGAAGGTCTGTACAGGCAGCAGGTCACTGAGGTCAGTGACAGCCAGCTAGGGGGTGTGAATGCGACGTCGTGTATAAGAGCAGTGTGTGTATGAAAGGAGTGTGTGTGTATGAGAGAAGTGTGTAATCAGAGAGTGGAGTGACAGTGAATGAGTAGAGTGCATGCATTAAATCAGCTGATTAATTGGCTTTTATAAAAGACACTGAAAATACCAGTGATAGTTTGAAATCATAAATTAACTTTAGTAAGTGTCAACAGTAGAGTAATTGACATTAAGGTGAGAAAAAACAGTATCAAACAAGGAAGAGCTAGCTCAAATCCAAGGCTGCAAAGGAGCCCTGAGTGGCTCGGCTGAGGAAACACCCTGTGCATATGTAAATAATTTCTTTCTCATGTTAAGCACTCACAAGTAAAGCATGGAATGAGTTATACAGTGATTCACAATTGATTAGTTTGTAGCTGTTTTAGTGTTTTAATCAAATACTGAGTGATTTCAGTGTTTTCTAAGGAGAAAGAAAATTAGAAATTGTTGTGCAGGAAAATACACAAAAAACACAAACTAACACATTATATTTTCTTTGACCGAGGTACGCAAAATCACAGAATGTGTTTTGATTGGATTCGGATCTGGATTCCGCCTTCCTCCTCAGTATGCTCTAGTTCATCCTGTGTCAGACTGAGGGCTGGAGGCGGGGGGATGGACTCCAGTGACGAACCAGCCTGCAGCACACAATGTTGAGTGAGTCCCAACCTCAAACTGATTGTGACAGAATAAACGAAAAAAGGAAAAATAATGGTAATAATAATAATAATAATAATAATAATAATAATAATGATAATAATGAATTGTATTGCGGAAATTTAACAACACCGACAAATACATATTGGAGATCTATTGGTTTTACAAGTTTTGGGAAAAACCTGGGAATATAACTGGTGAGTTATGTTAAGAATTTTGATTATTGTAGCACAGTAGGCATTTCAGTGCTGAATTAAATTATTGCAGGATGCAATGACTGTATTACAAGAGGGAATGTCAAACTCAGAGACAAAGTGCTCTGATGAAGTTATTTGAATTATCCGTTCAGATAATAATTGATTAAAACATATAAAAAGTGGAGATTAATAACATCAACAAAGGGATCAGTAAATTCTTAATAGTGTGAAAATTGATTGTAGCAACAAGTGGACATTTTTTAAACTATTAAGTAATAGTAACAAAAATTAATTATCAGACTTTTTCCAAAATGGGATCAGGTAGCAGTAAGATATAAGAGGGAAAGAAGATGCAAGGCAGGGACAGAAAAATCTCATCTGTGTCTCAGTGTCTCAAAATGCAGGACTCTGACCTCGACTCAGCTCCACCACCATACAACTCTGCCCAAGTCCCAGTGCTCCTCCAGCTGTACAACCAGATCTCAATCTCCTGGGAGCAACAGGGAGATTGGACAAGGACCTTCCTCTATCTCTGCGCTGCACCCGATCAGGACACAGACTCGACAAAGAATCAACGACAATCCCATCACCAATCAGACCTGACAGACGAGGAGAAGTTCATGAAGTAGTCTCTATGCAGAAACAGCTTCGTCAATGGACTGAAACCTGAAATTAGCAACGTGCTGAAACAAACATGCATTACACAGGATTCAGGAAAACTGTCTGTCATCAAAGCGCACACAGTGCATACCGAGAAAATCGTCAGAGAGACCAAGAAGAAGAAAGACAAAAAAGGAGAGAAAAATCTACAAATGGCTGTGATGATAATGTTCCAGAGTCACACCAGAGGACGTGCACGCGACAGAAGCGTCGGGGGTTGGAAGAAGAGGAGGACATGAGCACTCCAGCGCAGGCTTTGTGTGCGGCAAACATGGACACTGGGCCAAAGCTAGTCCTGAGAGGAAGGACAGAAATCAAGCAGACTGATGCCAGGTGGAGCCTGAGGAGAGGGAGGGGTCGGCATCAACTGGTTCACTGACACACAGTGAGGAACATCCTACACATCAGGAAGGTGATAACACACACACACTTTTGAAGAAGGCAATCACATATTTAGAAAAGAAACCTGAACAACAGTCCACACCACCTGTGGGTAATATGTTAAATACATATCAGAGGCCTTCATGAATATACCTACACACACACTTTAGTAAACAAACGATTGCACACACTGAGGTTAAACAGAATTAATTGGGTCATGAAGCATATAAAACCAGGTTAAAGTTAATACTACAGATCTCAGGGCAAGCAGTCACGTTTTTATTTGACTCCGGGGCTACAGAATCAGTAATTATGGGAAAAGAATTTGAAATAAAACCAAATTAAGTGGTAAATATATGAGGACAATGGGTGCCACAAGAACATCACTTAGAAAAATATACTGCCCCATTGTCCTGCTATGATGAACTAAAAGGGGGTTTTAAACATTCATTGTTGCTGTCACCATTCTGCCCCGTTAATCTGCTCAAAGGGGATCTGCTGTGTAGATCAGGCATAGCTTTGACCTCACAACAGAACTAATATTATTGTCCAGATATGTTGCTTTTGAAGAGCAGTTGTCTGAAGGAAAGGTTAATTTTGAGTTGTATGTATTGGCATTAAACCAGTGTTTGAATCTCTTGTTAAAACAAGCATTATTGTTCCATGTGAAAGCTCTCCTGTTAGAGCTCCAGTATTTCATGTGAAAAAGATTAGAGACAGAGGTCAACCAGATGAGTGGAGGTTTGATCAACATCTACAAACAATGAATGTAGCTGTATATCTAAGAGCCCCAGATGTTCCAAATCCTCATACAATACTGTCACAGGAACCTCCCAGCAGCAAGTGGTTCACAGTGACTGATTTAGCAAATGCATCTTTCAGTATTCCAGTGCACAAAGATTCACAGTAATGGTTTGCATTTTAGGAGTGGCCTGGCGTGACACTGGAAAGAATATGCTCTGATTTTACCATGTTTTAACTTTATCATTTTATGACAAGAGGGGGGAAATTAAACATTTCTATTATTGTGGAGATTCACAGCTCCTCCTTTTTCCTCTGCTCATTAGAAACATGCAATCTCCTGTCCTTGGTAGTGATGAGTGAGTCCTCATATAACCCTTGTATGTCAAGATAACCAGACAGTATCTATTCCTCCTGAATGGTGTTTTAGTTGTTGCTTGCTCTCATCTTCTGTGAGGCCGAGGGTTAGGAGCTGAACCTATGGATCTCTGCTGAACTGTTCTCTCTTTGCTTCAGTCACCTACAGACTCAGTGCTGTGTGTGATAATGCCCCTTTGCAAAGGTTCATAATAAAACTCTTAAATCCAAGAGGCAGGATTGATACCATGCTAACACGAACGTCGAGGTGCTGGTGACCTCTCAACGACACGCAAAGTGCCTGGGCTGAAGACAACAAAAGCAACCATATGAACTTTCACTGTGATCATTTTTACTGCCAGATTATTCTTTAACACCTGAAGAGAGTTTAATGTGTGGTTTGATGCCAGGTTCCTTTATAACAGCTGCAGTGGTTTCTTCACACCCATAATTTTGATATTCATTACAAGCCAGGATTTCTTAACATCCTGATGCCAGATTTTCAATAATCTGAAGAGGTTTCTTAACACCTATGTTGTGCATCTTTAGCCAGTGGATGTTTTTCTTATGAAACCACTAACATTGTTGTAAGTAGTACATTTTAAGAGAATGTCAAATCATTGTACAGATGGGTCACAGATTAGATAATACAGGGTCACAACGGATGACCTGTACAATGGTACGAGACTGTGACAGTGTTCAAGACAAATTGCTGCAAATACATGCTAATAATCACTAATACACTGAATGTTTGTGAAAGATTGTACGCTGAGGTCTAAGGGTTTTCCCTCTACTGACTAGGAGGTTTTCTCTTGGGTCTTGGTAAGGGAGATAGGTACAACTTGGCTTTTACTCACTCCCCGCAAAACAGGGAGGAGAGGTTTTCCAGGTTGCGCTCCTGTGATGGTGGATTTCACTCTGGATCACACTGTGTGTCCAAGATACCCGAGACTTGTTGCTCATGGGTCGGAAGAACTCCGCTGTCACAGGAAGAGGGATAAGAAGTGTTCTGATGTATTCAAATACTGTGTGTTTACAATATAAGAGTGTGCCGATATGTTACCTCCAGACTGTGTGGTTTTCAAAACTATCTAACCTTCAGGTACCTCATGTATAATTCAGGTACTCAGTAACGATATATGTATTTTAGCCTCCCTCTATGGGATGAGTGGGACTGTTTCAGTCCCAAAGGGGGGATTATGTGGGAAATTTTATTCACCAAATGTGGTATAATATTGGTGAATCAGTATTGAATCACTGCAGGGTAAGGTCAGAGAGGTCAAATAAATCATAATCAATATTACAGTATTATGTATAAGTCAATCAAAGTCAATCATATTGATAATGGTCAGGTAAAGTCAGGTAAAGTCAGGTTCATAATCATGATGTAGTCATGTGTTGTTGGATGTGGGCACAATCACAGAAGTCTTGTATTCTTAATTAAGTGCAGCAGCTGGCAGTGGGAGGTTAGAGTGTATCAGACAAAGGAGTATTATTCTGAGGACAGTGGGAAAGAATCCTTGAGTGAAAACAAGCAGTTCCTCAGTTGATACTAACAAAATAGTGTGGCCTAACAATGTAGCATGATCTATAAGAATATAACTGTATGATGAATCACTGAATCACTGAAAATCCTGAAGGCATCTGGCCCATCTTTGGGATTTTTTCTACCACACTACAACCAATGGTATCCACTGCGTGACCCACAAGTGGTCACTACATCACTTAGCTTCCAACTCCACCTATTTCACAAGGATGTTGACTGTGTGCCCCACAGTATAAGAAGCAAGAATTGCACATAACTACAAGACAGATGCATAGATGTATCAGGAGAGTATGTTATTTTCTAGTAATACATGGATAAATAGGTAAACATACAATCTAAGTATTAACAGTAAATATATTCCTTTCATTTGCTTCAGACTGATAAAGAATGCTGTGTACGTGCTATCATGAAAGTACAGAGTGTGATACATTTTTCTTCTATATGCTGACTTCAAGTAAGAATAAAACCCTTCTCTTAAAGCTAAATCACATCAAGTAAACATGAATCCATGTGCCATTATCAGTATGCAGGTAGTTATACACATCATGCGAGTTTTTCACCATCTGCAACTTAACATCAAAGACACTTTACGAAACACAGTCCTCAATATACTAAACATTTATAAATGCTATACTCGCTGTCATCGACAGTCGAAGGGCAATAACATGCATGATGGACTTTGATAGAAAAACATGCTAATCTCTGACAACAGCTAACTTCCTGGCAAGTCCCAAGGAGAAAGACCAGCTTCCTGTCACATGTGCCAATGTACTTTGGGTAAACTGCAGAACCAGAATGTACTCTAGTCTATTGCTTTGACAAAAAAACATCCATTGTGGCATCCAGACTCACAGTGTTTCATCCTCTGGAGAGCATTAATGTGCACAATAAATTTCATGCCAATTAAATTTAAGCATTTCATATGAACAAGTGAAAAATTTGGGTTGACAGCGGTGCTAGAGGAAAGGTCAGAGAGCGGTCACCAACAACATTTGGAACCATCACCTGGGGACCATGAATATTTAAACTGAATTTCATGGCTGTCGGGCCAGTAGTTGTTTAGATATCTTGATCTCAAACAACCAGCCAACCAACCAGTGTCATCATATTGGAAACTTTCTCCAGCAAGCATTTCAGTGACAGGGATGTACATAAGTCCAGCACTCATAAGAGCAAAAGAGAACCAAACAATTTTAATGTACAGCAAAAATTCATATCATAATATTTTACATGGCCCTCCATCAACTGTATCAATTGCATCTTATTTCTACTAGCTTAGACATGAATATATAAAACCTTGGGGAAAAAAACACTTGTTTGTAATGTACTTGCAGATATGATATAGAGATGACTTGTTTATAGTTAACAACCTAACATAAAATATACAACTTCTTCTTTCCTGTCTTTTAGGATTTTAATTCCTCACTGATTTACACATTATTTAACTGATACCCATGAAAGGTGCAGTGTTGTAAAAGGCAAAGACCAACATGGTTAACATTTAAGAGTGGTGTAATGGTTAAAATGTCTGGCTGTAGTGCTGTCTACCAGGTTCTGTGGATAATATCTATTTTAGAATAAGGCACACTTACAGCTTTACACACACATATACACACACACAGCACTCACACTGAGGTAATGGAGGCATTACTGTGAGTGATGGGCCACGCCGGGCTTCTCCACTCCATCACCTGCCCATCTTGAAGACATCTCCATTTGCTCACCACACCTCAGCAACACTCATACAGTGAAAAAGGAAACAGAAAAAAAATACTTGCAGAGTAAAGTATTTTGATTCCACTACTCTGCTATGTCCAGGAGAGGTTAATGCATGGTGTATGCATTCAGTGCTCTGTCATATTTTTGAGCCATCTATTTCTAGGACGTGCTAATCCAGTATCATCTCATTCCCTCAGCCGGGCTCAGTGCCATGAGCTGTGCTCGGAGCTTCATTAGTCACCTGAATGGCAGGTTCAGACATCCACACTGCGCTTGGTATTCTGGTTGGGCAGGCACCACACACACTGCTGGCTCATCTAAAGCCTGCATGCATTTCTACTGTAGCTGCCCGACCACATCAGTAAAGTGGCTTTGCTCCTTGCTCTGCTGTGAGCCCTGAAACACTCCTGGCTTTCTTTAAAGACAAAAATCCATCTATGATAATGCCAAAAAATACTGAAATAACCACATCTAACCACACTTCAAGTCTACCCAGACCACCCAATAAATACATGTATCAGTTTTAATTTTGTCAATTATATAATTAATCAAAGATGTGGTCTTAAACTAAAAACCACCATGAAATGTGTGACAGACAAGTGTATGTGCAGGTACATTATAATGTTAATGGTCTCAGAAAGAATTCCTTTGAAGAAATATTTAGTTATAATAACAACAAGAAATCAAAGATTGTGGTGGTAGAGGAAAGGTGATGGGGTCAATAAAATCATAGTGGTTAATCACCATGGGAGTATGAATGTGCATCAAATTTAATTTGCACGCAAAAGCAATTTGCCTGTGTCACATAGGCCCAAGGGTGGTGCTGGAGAAAGCCTCAGGAAATATCTAAAAGTGTTTTGGAATGGAAGTGTTCGTCCTCGGAATGAATGAGCTTAGTAAATTCCATAGCAATCAGCCAACGCAGATAGCAAATCAATTAGATGTTTATATTTGTTGTCCAGGGGTGACCAATCGTGTGCCTTGGAGAGCCAACAGTCTGCAGGTTTTTATTCCAACCAAGGACTGCACCCACTGTTCAACACTCCATCAAGCAGAGTAAAAGAACTCACTGCTGAGGGAATCAGATAGAATTAAAGCCTACCATGCTGATGGCTGGCCACCTTTGTTGTGTCAACACGTTCTCATCCCAGGTTGTCAAATACAGACGCTGCTTGGTCACGCCCCACAGCGTCTCATACAGACCACAAGGTACCCTTTAGGTTAACGCAACCAAAACTACTTGGTTAGGTTTAGGAAAAGATCATGGTTTGGCGTAAGTCACGTACGTAACTTAAAGGTTTAAATTACTCACGTTGACTTTTAGTTTCACATGGGACACAAACCTGGGTGAAAGTCCCGTGTTTGACCCATCCAAATACCCCGACCTCTATGTGGACTTTACGCTGGCTTTGTCGCTGTTTATACTACATCACCTGACGTGGATGGGTTTGTGTTGAAATCTTAGTGTGTCTCATACAGAGGTTACGTTGAAAGTCCGGTGCGTCTCATACAGATGCTCAAGGGTACCTTGAGGGGCTTGACAAAACATCGGTATTTGACGCCCTGGGAATGAGAACAGGCTGGTTGTGTTTAGTGGGTTAGGTTTAGGATACAGGCTAACTACATCCAAAGGATGTGGTCCGGGTGCACAGGCATCAGTTAAATTCAATATAAAACTCCTTAGGTGGTCTCCCTTCCAGGCTGTGATCAGGTTCAACCCTGCTTATATTTTTGCACAAGTCTTGTTAGATTGCTTGTGAACTACTGGTCCCATGGGCCTGGAAATGGGCATTGGAGGCAGGCCTAGGGATTCGGGTGAGGTTGAGGTCATGTACAGGGGAAGGGGTGTGGTTAGGGTTAGGTAGAGAGGTAGGGGGGTGTTTGAGATAGGATGAGAGATAGGGTTAGGGGTGGTGATCGTGGTGCTAGAGTAAAGGTCACAAATATCAAAGGATTCATTGTCTTTGGACCATGAATATCCATACCCAATTCCATGGCAATCTGGCCCATAGTTGTTGAGATTAAACTTTAGACAAATGAACAACCAATATCACGATTCTTAGGTTGTACTGTTAGCAATCAATAGCTCCCTATAAACTAACTACTGTATATCCCCAGTGAGGGTTGTTTGGTTTCCATTTACTGTGCCCTCGTCCGACCAGGGACTTTTCAGTGGTAAACTTCCTTTCCAAAAACAGAAAACACCAAAAACACTCATTTCATCTCACTGGCAGACCGATAGACAATAACATGGATAATTTGTTAAATGTTCTTTATATGTAATGTGTAAAAATGTAGGTGTAAAATAAATAAAAACATTCTCAGAAAAAGTCAGAGGCTACACCCAGTTATTGATATACTTTCTTCTTCTTTTTAAATTTTGTTTGCAGAGAGAACATTCATTCCAGTTTGGCAGCTACATGTATCTGGTCAAGGGTTAATGTTTTCCACAATGGGTAAAAAAGTCTCTAAAAATAAGAAATTCACTCACAGCAGAATATGTGCCTGCACAAATTTAGAATTTAACCTTGACCCATTGGAGCTGAAAATAAGTACATCCGCCCTCCCAAACACCCCAACCCACAGTCACATCCCTGTTTCCTGCACCTATATAATATATCCTCCACCTAATTTCCTGCCAGGGAATTGTATTTCTCTCACCTTTCCTGCATGGAACAGCATTCTAAGACATTTGAGCTCACTTCAGTCATTTCAAATTTAGAAAGAGCAGGGTGATGCAAACAGAATACTGCAGAATTAGCACTTCCAGTGTGGAAGATAATCTACCAAGTATCACTATATGGTAACAGGCTTTATGACTGCTTTATTTATAATGCAGTATATGGGCACTTACATTAAGAGGGCAGTCACAATGCCTGATGACCATGCTTAAGAATGTGCTGACATGCTGATATGTCAAAGCATGCCGAGTGCATCATACCTTGACCAGGCATGAGGCATTTCTTATTAATGCCCCTTATGATGCAATATACATATGGTGGAAGAATATTTCCAAAAATGCCATCTCATTTCCATAGTGTGAGGAGAAAAGTTGGAATTGAATTTGATTTCTCTATCATGGCAGAAAGAGGGCCTTGCAGGTAATCAACAGTTTTTGTGTCTTTTCACAGCTATACAGCAAACACAGGAGTCCAAACAGGCGTTAAGTAAGGCAGCTGTTTTGTCTCAGTAAACACAAGAGGCTTAATGGGATTTCACGATTATCCTCCAAGGCTAGATACTGCAAATCTCCCACACATCCCTATAAACAGGTGGAGAATATTAATGAAATCTAGGTCGGCTGAAGACGTTCGCTGCAGATCTGGTCAAAAGCCAAATATCTGCTGGAGGGTCACATTCTCTGTGGCCAGGGAAACAGGGAACAGGGAAAGAAAAGATATTTAGCTAAGCTGGGGCTGATAGAGCATCTAGAGTGACAAAAAAAAGCTATGAAGTTATAAGTGTTAGGCAGTAACACATTTCTGACTAACGTTACAGATTCAAAAAATGTATCAGCAACAAGTAGTGTACAGAATTACAATTTGAAATGTAGTTATTACATTAGAGTTACTAATCACAGTAACCCTCCATTACTTTGCATTGTGGTGGGTCGGCTTGTTGCTGTACAGGTGGAAATTATGGATCAATTCACTAATTTGAATCATATCATTCAGTTCAGTTCAAAGATTTGACTCTGTAGCTCAAACCGGTTTTTAGCAATGCTAGCTAATGCATGGCTCTAAAGACGGCAATGTTGGTTGGTGGCTCTGGCAGTCCATCACTTTGGTCCAGACTGAAATATCAAAAGAACTATTTGATGGATTGCCATGACATTTCGTATGAAACTCCATGGTCCCTATAGGTTGAATTCTACTGAATTTGGGGACCCCCTGAGTTTTCCTCTAGCGCCACCAGCAGGTTGACATTTTTGTTTTATAGTGAAATATCTACACATTTATTATTGTTTGATGGATTGCAATGGAATTTGGTACACAGACACATGGTGCACAGTCCATGAATCTTAATGATTTTGCTGATACCATGACTCTTCCTCTAGTGCCACCAGCAGGCAAACGTTTTCACTTATCCAGAAATATCTCAATATCTAACCAATGGAGTGGCACTGACATTCACGGACAGGATTCGTGCATCGTTTTATCTAAACATTATACTCTTTGCAGGTAAATGAAGGACATGCAATACAGGACACAGCCACATCTTCATCATGATTGGTGGTCCATGCCATACATATTGGAGTATACGCTTAATGACGTATGTCAACAATCAAATCATTGCTGTCTTAAGCAGACCAGGCTATTCAGACATCAGTGAATGTTGATCTGTATTTACATTAATAATTATTATTATTATTATTATTATTAAGATACTGTGTGAGGTGAAATGGATAGGTGCATGCCAGTGTTTTTAGAACAACAGGAAGTTAGTTATTGTAGTTTGGCACGCTGATTTACTGTCAAAGTAATCCAGCGATAGTTGTCTACATTCATGGGTGCATTGTAAACAGGAACTGCCAATAGCTAATTTAGCATACAGTTTGCCAAAATGTAAACAAATATAGGCTAAAAAAACAGCGCTCAAGTCAGCTAACTGACTCCATGCCAACATTATGTTTCCCAACACTGTCATTTCTGATTTTGTTTGGACTTAACCAGCAGCAGCTCAGCAAATGATTCAGAACAATATTCAAGCATTAGTCGGCAGAGCTGTTCTTCTACTTGGGTGCTCCAAATAGATTAAGTCAAGGCAAATTAAGTAATCGATTTACTTCTACAGCACAATTAAAAACAACACATGTTGACCAAAGCGGTTTTAATGGTACCTTTAAACAGGGGTGGAAATAACAAATTACATGTACTCTCGTAACTGTAACAAAGTAACCCTTTTTGTGTACTTTTTTGAGTATTTTTGTAATTTGACTTTTACTTAAGTAGTTTTTATTGCAAGTATTGTACTTTGCTGCATTTCAAGTTGCATCCATTACAGAGTAAAAACAAGAGTGTTAGGTTGCATCAACCTTAATTAATCACTGATTTACTGCACCACCATGCTGGGTCTGGCTATCATGCTAAATGCTAAAATGCTCACAGTGGATCCTCCAGTGACTAATGCGTTCACTTAGGACCTTCAGTGAGGTGTGTGTGGCCTGTCTGTTTATATAACAAACTCCCTTATTGTTGTAACTCACTGTACATATTAGAGCATCAGCAACCACTGCGTAGCAAGGTAGTGCTGTCTTTGTGTATGCTACGCTGTGTGTAAACATTGTGCAGTTTCTCGTGTGTGTTTGAACATATGTTGACATTTAATGCAATTTATTTTGCAGCCTAAAGGTTTTCTTTTAATTTACCAGTAGTATCATATATCTTCATAGACATCTTTTCATTCCCCACCCCCCCATTCCTTTTTAAAAATGTAACGCAGTAACGTTTACTCAGAGAACATTTTAACTGACCTACTTTTTCCTTTTATGTAAGTACATTTTTACAAAAGTACTTTTACTTTAAGTAAAATCTAGTCTTCTTTAATTTAAGTTACTGTACTTTTACTTGAGTATAATATTCTAGTGCTATTTCCATCCCTCCTTTTAAACATAAACATACAATTAAATAATTAGAATAAAATAACTGATTTAAACAGATGAATGTAAAAATTAAAAAAAGGCATATTACATGGTATATTACAAAGAACATATAATATGAAATGAATATAAACAATGGGGGCTGTATCTGACACTCTCTGTAACTTTCTGAAACCGACATTCACACCAACTTCACGCAGTGGTTGGCCACCCGTGAGGAGGTCTTCTTTTTTCAACTTTCAACAACTATTTGTGGCACTTCTTGTGTGTACGACTGAGTGCAACACTATGAATGCCATCCAGAAAATGTACGCTGTTATCCCCATATTTAAATAATATTGCATGTCCCCTCTCTATGACGGCCAGTTTAAGCATTACATGTAGGGACATAGTGCTGAATGAAAACTTCCATTATTTCCCCAAAATCTTAGTTTAAAATGGGCCAAATCTCACCTCAAACACAATCCAAAAACATACACAAATGTATATTGGTAGAAGTATGATTTTGTTTGAGATTATAATATAAATGAAAATGGAAGCAGATGTTTGATATCTCTATTGGACCCTACTGTTCATGAGCTTATGTAGGATTATGCCTGCTAAAAGGTAATGTTGCAGGGATTTGGAGAATGTCAGAATGGTAGTTCATCTTAAATGTCTTTGGTGCAGGCTGCTTAGATCAAAGCTCTGTATGTATGCTGGCATTTCCTTGTTGCACTGGGATTAGCAGAGCGGGGGGGGGGTAGATGCTGTGTTATGGCACTCTTACCCTGCTGCAGCTACTTAACCCTGCAGAGTTTTCAACGGACTAACCCTCCTTCCTCAGCCTGTCACAAGTCACTGAGCAAAGCTTTGAGTCAACCGCTGGATCTCCAGCACGTCAGGGGAAATTAATAAATGGCTTTTGCAGTAGCAATCATAGTGTCAGATAGAAATGTGGCAGAGGTTAGACCATTTTCACACAAAACTGGTTTACACACCAGTGCACAATCAGACCAATAAGGATTTTTTAAAGCCATTGTGGAATAAAAACTACAAGCCCTCCAACCTAAATAATAAAATAGGTCCTTTGTCATTGTCTTCCAAAATAATGAATCTTCAATATACCCATATCTAAAGGGGGACATCTTTTGTCAGTTCATTCCCAACCGAACCATATACAAACACTTCCCAAATGGGCATTTCTGTAGCTGCCACAGCTATGTGTTTTTTGAAGCTCTGGCCATCTGGTCTATCATTTATGATGACATTTATGGAGCCAGGACAGTGACAGTAATATTTGGCATCGAAAAGAAAATTTGGCTTTGAAAACAAAACCTGAACTGAAAAAGAAAACATTGGCATTGAAGCATTTGTATTGGAAAAAGTTGTACTGGCACTGAAACAAGTTTATTATTTATATTCTTTGCATTCTGATGTGTTTTTCAATGACAATGTTCAGATGTTTTCTTCATGTCACTCTTTTTTCAGTGACAGTTTCTTTTTTACGCTCTCAGGTTTTTTTTTTACGATGTCAGTTGTTTTTTAGTGTCAGTAATTTTCAGTTTCAACTTTCTGTCACTGTTTTGGCGTGGAGAGGAGGGGTTTGAGGGGAGGGGCAAGGAGAGCGTGATTTACATATAATCTGCATATTAAGGAGAGAACGTCACTCTTCACTGTTCCTGAACCAGCTGTCCTCTCATCTGCTCCAAAGCCTCTGGCATCACCGCAAACCTACAGCGATGGCCTCCACAAGTTCACCGGGAACTCAGCAAGTAAGTCTGCTTCTCCCTGCCGTTGTTTGCTCACATAGAACCAGGCTGGGTGAAAGTTAACTTTTAACTGATGTTATGCTAGTCTGGCAGAGGTCCGCTGGAACAACTTTTGCTAACCTTTGCTAATACATGACAGCTAGCTAACGTTAGGTTACATCCATGGTTGTACGTGAGCAAACAGCGGCAGAAACAAACAGACTTAGCTGCGGTTTGGGAGTTCAGGTGAACTCATGACAGCTGTGCAGTTAAGGTACCAGTGCTTGGAGCGGCCAAAAAGGACAAAGAAAACCTCATATTTCAGCAATTTTCACATTTCATACCATATTTTCTCAAATAAGCAGTGAATGATAATAATAGCCTGGGGTGTGGCTGCCACGAACAAATAAAGGCCAGGGGGGAAAAGACCGCACATTTAGGGCTTTCATGAGTTCACCTGGAACTCCCAAACCACAGCTAAGTCTGTTTGTCTCTGCTGCTGTTTGCTCACGTACAACCATGGATGAAACCTAACGTTAGCTAGCTGTCATGTATTAGCAAAGGTTAGCGCTCATTCCAGCGGACCTCTGCCAGACCAGTCAGTTAAAAGTTAACCAGCCTGGTTCTATGTGAGCAAACAACAGCAGAGAGAAGCAGACTTACTTGCTGTTCAAGAGTTCCCGGTGAACTCGTGGAGGCCATCGCTGTAGGTTTGTGGTGATGCCAGAGGCTTCGGAGCGGACGAGAGGACAGCTGGTTCAGGAACAGTTAACAGTGACATTCTCTCCTTAATATGCAGATTATATGTAAATCACGCTCTTCTTGCCCCTCCCCTCAAACCCCTCCTCTCCACGCCAAAACAGTGACAGAAAGTTGAAACTGAAAACTACTGACACTAAAAAACAACTGACATCGTAAAAAAAAACTGTCACTGAAAAAAGAGTGACATGAAGAAAAAATCTGAACATTCTCATTGAAAAACACATCAGAATGCAAAAAATATCAAAATAAAATGATTTTTTTTAAATTCCTATCATTTATATTTCAGTGAAACTTGTTTCAGTGCCAATACAACATTGTGCAAATACAAATGTTTCAATGCCAATGTTTCCTTTTTCAGTTCAGGTTTTGTTCTCAAAGCCAAATTTTCTTTTCAATGCCAAATATTACTGTCACTGTACTGGCTCCATAGACATTGTACTTATCAAAATATTTACAGAGATCTCAGAATGCAGCATCATTGCTAATATAAGTCTAACAGGGCCTGGCACACCGCAGTGATTTAGCATCTCACAACTAAAACTAAAATTTTGATGTGTAAAAAGAAAATGTGTGACATATTGCATATTGCATGTTTGTCTCACCTGGAGACTTTCCAGAGCCATATCAAGAGCTCTGTTTGAACTCCAGCTGGTATTATTGAGCTGTGTTTAAGGTATTAAGTAAAGCCCTCTGGATCCGTCCACTGTGCAATGATTCCCTTTAATTAAAGAGTGCACTGAGCCGACTGGGGGTCTCAGGGGAAAGTCCGCTGGTCACACTCCGCTCAAAAAGTCAAACACTGCCACAAGTCGAAGATCCGCTTTAAAGCTCATTAATCTAGCCCAACCTATTCGCTGCGAGTGCCCCGAGGGACCTGCAGGGATTTGGACTGACCAGTATTCCCTAAAGCAATATTGAACTTGAAATCTTCAGGGAGAGCTAGAGCCTCTCTTGACTCCAATTTTTGCTCCATTAAATCACAAGGTGCTCTCCGCATTGAGCCTTGCAGGGAACACTAGAGTGATGAAGACTCAATAGTGAGTGCCAAGCAGTTTGAGAAATGACTTGCTGAGATGAATCTAACCATAACTAATACTGAGCATTTTTTTTCTGCCAGACAATGACGCTTCCACTGCAAGAGATAAATCTAGTACAAACTGGGACCACCTTAGTTGACTCCAGTTTAATTCTAACACTAACTCCAATGAATGACACCCAGTTGAGACGGAAGACGATATACATCTTTCCCCTTCTACCTTGAAAACTGTGCTCAGAATTGTGTTCATGCTGGAAACGGAAAGCTGTCTAACTCCTTTCTGATAATTCCTGCCACAGCAGATCCATGCTGACACTCCATTTCCACAGATATTATACAAAATACTATAGGACACTACAAAATGGAGGAAACTATCAAAGGAAATCTGTGATACAGGTTATATTTATTAAAGGGGCTGTGTGTAGTTTTCAGAAAGTTGTTTTTGGTGACACCGGTGGCCATTAAGACAATAGCAGTCAGCGTTGTTACCCGTTCTCATGCTCGCACATGGCCAAAACAGTGATATGACATACAGTAGACTGAACGTGATTGACCGGCATCATGTTGATAGATGAGGTAAGTGAGTTACACTGTTATTATAGTTTGACTAACATTATTTAAAAAAAAAAAACGGATTTATAAAGAGCAATATCATTATCAGCTTGCTAGCTTGCACAATAAAGGCTAGTGAGTTATTATGTGACACTTCACCATTAGCTAACATTAGCTAGGCCGCTTTATCAATCGCCATTTGTCCAGCTGTCACCGAGAGGCTCAGCAATGTCAGCGCTAAATTTGCTGGATGATAACGCTAACGGTTAGTGAACTAGACGTTCATTATTGACGTGATAGCTGAATCGATGCGCTAATGTTTCAGCATAATAGATGTCTTTTTTATTGTCAACTAACGTTACTGTTCTGAATGGGTCTGCCAGTGGATTTAGACAACAATACTAAACTAACGTCAGTTATAAACAGATGGTAGGAGTGGGATGACTAACGTTAGACTGGAGATAATGCAGACGCTTTTGGCAACATATCCTATGTATTCATCAATTCGTGCATCATTGTAGTTCACCTTGCTTTATCATTACAGCTTACCATTGTGTATTTCACTGTTACTGTCAGTCAGCATCCTCAAATATGGAAGGCATCACAATAAAACTACCTATTTTATACATGTTCATTTTCTTTCATTTCAGGATTCAAGTTCTGAAGATTATGCAGCTCTACTGGAAGAAAGCAGATGGTGGTCACCCGTCTGCCAGGGATTTTTCTGGACATCATCTGGGATGTCTGGGAACCAGGAACCAGGTGGCGGATTAGAGACAAATACCCTGACCCCTTTAGCAACTATGTTGGCTACAAGGAAGTACCATTTAGGTGAAATTAAAAACTGTTCATTGTCCCTGCATGTGAGTTCATTACCTCAAAGAAAAACTACATTTTATTTTTTATACAAGCTCATTTGTTTTCTTTTTACAAGTTTTTCAATAGGTATTTATAATAAACAAACTATGGTACTGTAAACCACACTCTCAGGACTTCTCTCTTTTCTTGCTCCCATTGTTGTCATTGCTCATGTAGCTGAGGTCATGTCCTTTATGGAGAGAGAGAAAGAAAAAAGCAAGAATTAGAACCTACACAACTGACAAGTCAACAAGTAGGTAAATTCATTACATGGGTATACATCAGCAGAAATGTATAAAGTATAAGCACGGGTGTCATTTTGGCAGGGGGAAAAATCAGGCTGATGATATTCAATGAAATGACTTTACAGTGGCATATAATCCTCAGAATAGGAGATTAAGAATAAGAGGTAACTAACATGTCTACAGTATTAGAGATAAATGCATCTTGCCATTACAGGGCATGATTTGTAGGCCTGACTTCTCTATGAATCATAATCAAACACAGCGGCTCCTTGTGATAGATCAGATAGGACGTTATTTTGATAGAGATAACGTTAGTGAGCAACCAAGCTAAGAGAGTCTGGATGAATTAGCTGACGTTATCAACTCTTGACAGTATTTAGCTATGTTAGCTAGCTAGCAGTTTGTCCGCATTACATGGATGTATTAGAAAGTCTAGTTAGCAAATAATCTAACGTTAGCTAACATTGCCCAGCTAAAATCACAATATATTTCACATGCTTTGCAGTAATGTTAGCTTACCTGGTCGGTTGTAACGCCATGCGTTAGCTACTGTGAGGAGCTTCTTCTTCTTTTGTTTTTATTTCGGCTCTTGGGGAGCTGAACTCTGACCTGTAGCTGAAGAAGTCAGGCACTCGGGAGCGCACATTACGTCACCCGAGTCCTCTACATAGAAATCAGTCCACAGGCTGCTATAGGCAACCGAGAAAGTCGGGAAAGGTCTAATTTTTTAAGTTACATTACAGTCCGTTCACACACAGGCAATATAAAGTGATTAATACATGTAAAACATTATGAAAAGTTACATACAGTACCTTTAAAGCAGAGCTACTCAGCTGCCAAAGATATTGAAATGACTTACCTAATTTTAATGTAGTACTTACTGTAGCCTAAGAATGCACTGCTGTATAACGTACCCTGGACCCCTGTGACTGGTAGTTCTGTTTGGTAATCCATCCATGATGAACAGAGATGCAGGGGTTCTATTCTATGTATATCCTGCAGTTTATGTATGTCCTGAGATTGAAATAAACTAATCAGTAATATGTTTTGAGCCAACTCACAAGTCTAAATGTCAGCAATTTAAGTCAACAAATAACAATAATGAAGAGTAATAATAAAGATAACCTCTACTGCTTGTTATTGGTTCATTTCCACATTTTTGGAGAGATAGTGGCAACTTAATAGTGTTTCAATCTTTACATTTTTTAAAGGGACTAAACAAAACTAAACAAACAAACAAAAGTTTCTCCCCTACCCCCTATTGGTATCTAGCCAAGGCTAGATTACTATTGGGGAAAGTGGCCAACTGTCTTGGGCCCCAGGCTCCAGGTTTTCTGTGCAGTAATTCCTTTGTGGTAATTAGATTAAGTACAAAATATTACAGATCACAATGTTTGCCCTGGGGCTTGGTATCTGAGCAGATAGTTTTGGTTTTGTTTGCACAAGTTTGGAGATTTCCACCTAGAAAATACACTGATGCCCTTTAGTAAAGGCTGATTGATTCTTGCTGTTTGTCATTCAATAAATAGGCAATGAACTATATTTATATATTCTATATTTTCCCATCACTATCCTCATTATCTGAAGGTATGACCCTAACTGTCCAATAAGGAGCCTTTTACCCAGAGCCTTTCCATTTCCTGTGAATCTTCATGGCTTTGTTTGCAAATTATTGACAAAATCCACCACTTAACCCCAGATAACATTTTCTCACCGAGTGAGAGTTTGCCCTGAAAAAGGATTGTGACTACACAGTGTTCACCTCTGGAAACAAGAATACATTTTTATAATATGTACAAATTACTGGATCTGCTCAAAGCTAAAAGAGTGAATTCACGTGCGCACCGTGAAGATCAGGATTTCTTCCTTTCAGGGTTGAACTGAGAGAACTGTCCCTAAGGCTGTATTCACAAAGAATCAGGCGCTGCAGCAAAAACGGCAGTTTTCCCATTCATTTGAACCGGGGTACTGCGTTCAGGCTGCGGCGGTGGGGGCTGCAGGGGGTGCCACAAAAAAACGCAGCGGCCTGCAGCAAAGTTCAAACAGAATCAACTTTTGGAGAAACACAACCCGACGTCACGCTGCGGCAGCCAATCACGCCGGCGATCAGACCAGCAGACCAGGTGAAGAAGAACTTTGTTTACCTGTAGCATTGTAGCATTAGCTGTTTACCTTAATATTCCAACTGTGAAGATGGAAGAGAGACTGATCGATCTGCTCCGTGATTACTGTACATCAGCTGTTCAACCCTGCCACGAGGGAGCACAAAGACGTTAATCGCTGTGTATTCAGTTTTCTTTATATAGCGCCATATCATAACAAAGTTATCTCAGGGCACTTTTTCATATAGAGCTGGTCTAGACCGACTCTTTATATTTACAGAGACCCAACAGTTCCCACCATGAGCAAGCACTAGGCAACAGTGGCAAGGAAGGAAAGGAAGGAAAAACTCCCTTTTAACAGGTAGAAACCTCGAGCAGAACCAGAACCAGAACCAGGCTCTGGGTGGCGGTCATCTGCCTCAACCGGTTGGGTTGAGAGAGAGAGACAGGTATAGTGACAAATATGACAGGATGGATCTCACACTAATCTGATAACAGCCAATACCCCCACATTCCAGGATGCGGCCTGGAAATGATCCCAGATGCACTATGAACTCAGGGAACAAAGAGCAAATGGACTGACTTTGTAATGCAGAATTGAATGTACACTAATTGATGTGTTATGCTTAGTTAGAAATATATGAAAAGTATGAAGCATGGGTTAATGTGCTGATTTTGATGTAGGAACAATAGAAACTGAACCGACAGCAACAGTTTACATCCTCTAATCCGTAAAAGATATAGATGGGATGTCTGGAGTCTTTTAGAAGATAACGCCGCGAAAACTGTTAATATGTACACATCTAACCAGTTAGTTGATAATAGCTTGCAATAAAACAAAAGTAAGTTGGAATGCCAAATCTTGCATGCCCTGTTAGTTTCCTGTGCTGTTTTAGGGAATGTTTTAGAAGTAAAGTCCCACATCAATATAGAAACGATTTGAATGTTTTCAGATATTTCCCTTTTACTTTCCAACAATCTCAGCTGCTCAACGGTGCATTGAGTGAATTTCCCCAGTTAACGTTAAAGTTTTCATCCATGTGGTCGTCTCCTTTGTTATAAACACAAATGAAACCATCTTGCCAAGGTATCACTCATTACTTTATCTGGTATACGGTGGTCCTCATTTCATTCATTAATAAAGGTATTCATTGCTTCATCAATTAATTAATTAATTGTCTGTTGATGTGTTCATTGCATTCATTCATCATTGCATTTATTCATTCATTTATATCTTTAGTAGTTATTAGTTATCTGTGCAGTTAGTAGTTTAATAAACCTTTTGTTTATTAAGAAGTTGATGACATGGTTCGTGTGTATGAAGTATTACGGTAGTACAGTTTTATTTTTGAGCTTATGCAACCTCCAGCTTGAGGCTGAATTAATTAATTGGCTATCATTTTCCCTTTTCTAAGGGTGATGCCCCGAGGTGAATTTAATGCAAGTTAAATTCTGTTACTTAGTATAAATATCACTGATCACTGAAGTTGAGTATCATCCCTTTACTTCATCTTTTGTACCAATTTGTAATCACCACATATTATTTTGGTACCTTATATTATACCCTTTAAGGCATATTCCTGGTACACATGCATAATATTTTTGCCAAGAAACAAAGAGCCAGATAAAGAAAATACATAAACATCTCACAATATTATCAATTCATTCTCAAAATACTATGGCTTTTTGTCCTGTAAAATTACAACAGTCTTCGAGAAATATCACAACTTTTTATTCAAAAATTGCAACTTTATAAAGTAGGTATATTATATATGACTTTTTTCTAAAAATCTTTTTTTTCCTTTACATACTCAAGCTAACAAAATAATGCATGAGATGATAGAAAGGGTCAGAGAGGTTTTCTGTTGCCCCGGAGCAGCAGTATGCAGCAGCGAGGAGTTAAACAACACAACAAATAATGCTGAATTTTTCAATGCACTATTGTTTTAGTAGGATAAAATAGCAGACTTCTACTTGATTTTCTCTGTACTGTTATTGGAAGTCATTTTTACATACACACTGGCAACCCACTAAAGCAGTAAGGCAGGAAATGAAACTCTACAGATATGTGGCTATATGTCTTGTTATCTACTTTACTATCTGATCTATATATCTGCTGTATCTGCTCTGCTGTCAGTGCTGATACAAGCCCCCTGCATCTGAGGTCAGAGGTTAAGTTAGCTGCTTTTATGTCATACCAGGAGGTAAGATTATACCAGCCCTGATCTAGGAGGCTTTGTTTCAAGTGTCAAATCAAATCTGACCTGGTATAAAACATGTGGTGCTGCAACATTTACACTCCTGCTGCCATTCTCACTAATGCTGTGTTAAACAAACTGAAGGTACAATGATACACTGTTGGAGTCTACAGGACAACACACAACCTGTCAGATTGGAGAAAGGTGTGTTCCTCTAATCAACTGCTTCTACAGATGTTTAGTGTAAGTCCAGTGTCTTAGGATCTTTTATCCTAAAAGGATGGAAATCTTTTCTTAGTAAGTGGTCACATGGTAATAGTACTTTTAAAAAGCAGATCCAAATCTGAGCTCAAAGAACATATTAAAGATGAAACACCAGAAGAAATATATACGGGCAATACATGCAGACTAGAAAACCAATGCACTTTTAAACAGATTGAAGATAAAACCACAATGCATGCAAAAGAAAACATTGAAAATCATTGAGAAATGATTTACTGTACATCCTTGATCTAATATAAGACTAATCAGACTGATTGACCTATGGATGTTATCCTCTATTCTAAGTAGTGAATTGAAAATATATTTAACAACAAACCTAAAGACTAAAATAAATGCTCTTTTTATACATTACAGCGATACAATTCCTAACCGCTACAATAGCAGTGGAGAATGGAGAAGCAGACTGTATAGTAGTATAACAACCAAATCTAGACTGAGATTACATAGACAAAAACTTATGAAAATAGATGGCATTCATTTAATTTTAATAATCTGTCAGGAGTGTAAATTTAAGAGGAGATTGCGAAAAATGTCAAAATGCAAGTTTTACTATGTTCGCTTTTGTTTGTGGGTTTATCCAATAAAATCTTCATACCATATATAGATTTGATCCAGCATTTCTGGTTAAGGTATGGTTACGTTTATGAGACTGTGATTGGTTAAGTTTGATAAACGGCTGTTGCTGGGACACAGGACATGAACTACACTCTCAGTCAGACACTTTGTACATCCAACCACCATGACCTCCTGACTTGTGGACACTAAACAGAAGTCCCCCAATTTCTGCCTTTGTCATAGTTTGCATAATCCAATCCTGTCTTCTAGAAATTGTGTTTATATACCGCAAATACTGTCTGTTTTGCCAAAGACATTTTGAGGGAAATGTAATCACCTGGATTATGTTCAGTGGCAGAATATGGTTAGGTTAAGGCAACAAAAGCACTTTGGTTACGGTTAGGGACAGATTATGGCTTCGGTTAATTGTTAATAAAGTCTAAGGCTGTGGTGGAATAGTCAAAAAATGACATCCTATGTCTTTTCCAAAACTGTTTCCTTGACTTTAATGGAAAATGTCATGTAGTCAAGGAAAGATGTGAAGGAGAATTCATGAGCACTTCCACTACGCTGCGTAATTATTATTGACGTGGGTCTGCCATGGTCACTTTAAATGTTGCTTTAAATTGTGGGATGGCATTAACTCCTTTCCTTTGGTAAAGGATGGTCCAGTGTACTCTATGCTAAAGAAGATAAGAAAGGAAGCACTGAAGGCACCTTTCCTTAGTATTTAGAGAATTCCACCAGCTCTTGTGATGGCTGCCACTTAGATCCTTCCGGGTCATTTCACTCAGTTAGGCACCTTCCTAAGCTAAAAAGACTTTTCCCAGAGAAGTGTTTTGAGTGCCTAACATGACCATTCAAAAAAGTTGAATCATGCTCTAGTTGCTACGAGTGGATACTTTATTGCAAGAGAGGATATTGTAGGAAAAAAAATTATGTACGTGGTCAGTGAATATTTCACTGATATGTTCAATATCAACATTTTGAAACTTGTCAGATGATGAATATTAACAATGTTTCCTCATTAGGTCGGTAAAAACATATTCCAGGCAACATTACCGTTCTTACAAAACATGTATTCTGTTGCAAATTAGGAGTATATAAACGTAATTTCTAGGAGATAGGGTTGTTTGAAGTCATCAAAGTACTAAATCAAGTTCCAAATCACAGAAACCAATTCAAATCTGATGTAAGACCTAGTAATATAATTTTTAATTTTGCAGATATTCAAATTTTGTTTGAATTTCTGCATTTCTGCTGAATTTAGTTCAGCCCACGGGTATGACGAGTCCCCTCTTCTGGCAGTAACATGGAGAAAACCCTTTTAGAGTTATCTCTAAAAACATCTGTTCAGACAGGTGGAAAGGTCAACATCTGACAGCGGTCCAGTCTAAGACATCTCAAAAAGTTATCTCCACCGGTGCTGTGGCTCTGCTGTCACCACCTGTTGAGTCTGTGAGACAGAAAAGGAGGCTACACGGGTGGAGCCACAGACGAAAATGGCAGGTTTAGTCAGCATACAACTCATCAGCCCTGGAGTGATGGATAAACACCAGATATTGCCGTCTCCTTCACCCCAGCCTGAGCATCACTCAGTCAGTCTGCAGCTGTCACACTGTCTCTCTGGAGGCCAATTGAAATGGTGTGACCTTGAGAGAGTAGATTGAACTAATGTGTCAGCCTAGGGCCAAGAGGGGATTTCACCTTCCTAATGGAAAGCTTCCCAAGAGCCGGCAGAGTGATGGCTTGGCGTAAGGTGCCACCTATTTGGATTAATAAAACACTGAGACATTAGAAATGAGGCTCCTGTGTACACCCGTAAGCAGATAAAATGTGTGCAGCCACACAGACATGCACTCACATAATACCAGAAAGACGCCAGACCAGTTTTTAAACGGCCGTGGGGGCGGCTGCGGATCAGGAGGTAGACTGGGTCGTCCACTGATCGCAAGGTTGGAGGTTCGATCTCCGGCTGTCGAAGTGTCTTTGGGCAAGACACTGAACCCTGAATTGCTCCCAGCAGACAACAGGATTTTGAGAATGGACTCATTACTACCTTGAGAGTCGATTTGAGGTGTTAGGATTGAATTTGCAGTTACTTTTGTTTTTTGACCCCTAAATAAATATCTAACCATGAAGGAAGGAATCTCTGTCTTTCTGTATGTATGTATGTCTGTCCTTCGATTATCTCGACAACCGCTCATCCGATCGACTCCACACTTGGCGGGTGTATTGCTGAGGACCCAAGGGAGCGCAGTGTCAAAATTTTGAGCAATTTGTCCAGATGGTGGCGCTATAATATGCTGTTTTAGTAGGATAAAATAGCAGACAGACTAGTAATTTTTACATACACAACTGTATCTGCTCTGCTGTCAGTGCTGATACAAGCCCCCTGCATCTGAGGTCAGAGGTTAAGTTAGCTGCTTTTATGTCATACCAGGAGGTAAGATTATACCAGCCCTGATCTAGGAGGCTTTGTTTCAAGTGTCAAATCAAATCTGACCTGGTATAAAACATGTGGTGCTGCAACATTTACACTCCTGCTGCCATTCTCACTAATGCTGTGTTAAACAAACTGAAGGTACAATGATACACTGTTGGTCATATTTCCTGAAGGCTTTGTGCTATTGCAACCACATTTGGTGGACATATGATGTCTGAGTGACCATGACAAATCTGGTGCCCTTTGGACAATAGATGGAGCTGTAGCAGCATCATCTAATTATAACGGAAGAAATCTCTGTCTGTCTGTCTGTCTGTCTGTCTGTATGACTGTCGGAATAGTCACGCGCTCTGAACGGGCACTGCATTAGTTAAATATAAGTTACAACTTAACAGGATCAAATGACTGCCATATGTCCAAACAACTGTCTGTTTTTTAGAGATGTAATGCAAAGCTACTATCTGTATCTGTTTATGTTACAAAAATATCTGTATACAGCTTATACCTTTAGTTTTTAGGCCGTCTGCTTCATTTTCTGAATTGTATTCTAGTTTAGCTGGCAACAAAATAACACCATCTTTGAATCATGTACCTAAAATAATCAAATAATCAAATATGATTTGTATTTGAACCCCCAAACTGAGTGAAAGTAAAGCTGTGTAACTGTTCATGGTCCGGGTGGAAATCAATAGTGAAAATACAACGAGAGGTTAGTGGGGAAAATGCAAATGCATCTTGCCATATTGCATGATTTTCTTTAAGGTTTTGTATATAATCTGAGGAGGTCCAGGTTAATGTAAAATTGGTCTGAAGTGTCAATGATGAAAAATGTAAAGCTATTGAAAAAAATTTGAAAAGCTCCCATTGCCCATTAGCAGTTTCCTGTCTTCTGTCAAGTTGCGCACAGTGACAGGATTCAATATCTGACACCGGTGGTCAGCCTGCAACAACAGTTTTTTTATTCCACACTGCACAACTAATCTGGTGAAAACTGATTAAATGTTATTGAGGATGAGCATCGCTGAGTATTGAACTTGAACGAAAGTACACCTCTGTGTTTTTAGTCTATAGCCTATTTGTCTATCTGCATCATTAAAAGTGATGCTGCTTTGGGTATTAGCCGTTTCTGTTCACACTGTACATACAGGATTATTCTGATAGTGAAGAAAAAGTCTGAATCTGATGATTATGAGACAAGATCTAAAGAAGTTATTAGAAGCCCCTTTTTATATGATTTCTGAAGGGATTTATGGAAGTCTATCCTAAATGGACATCAGAGAATGGACAATCAGTGAATTCAGCTGATTGTAACAAGGTGTATGATGTTTGATTCTTTCTGACTGACTTACGACTATGAGAAGGAGCAGTATTATGTTTGTGGTGAAATTGTGTCAATCGGCAGACAGGTCTGAGGTGTGCGGTGAGGAGTGGTGGTGGTGGAGGGTGACTATTAATGCAAAAATGGATGGATGTTTTTTGTATCTGTTCAAGGCACATTATCTGTGCATATCCAAATAATGTATTCGTATTCATTTACACCTTTACTGATTACAAGGTAACATCCCCCTCATAAATAAAATAAGCATTGTGTGGTGTACAACTCCACCTCCCTATTTCAACTGTTTTGTTCGGGGTTAAGTTCACAATATAAACCATAAATACTGTTCTGTAGTAGCTGTCAGTACATATGGCTGTGGCTATTTATAGTGCCCATATCATTAATGCATCCTACATACCTGTATCATCCACACTGATATCTCAATCATCATCACACTTAAGAATGGTAATCAACAATGCAGTTTACAGCGCTGGTATCTGAACAGACTTTGTTTCATAATAAAGGATCAAATGAAAACAACACAAACACGGTAATAAAATGACTCGATCAATGTTAATAAAAAGATTGATGACCCAATCATTGAAACTGGCTAACAACCTAATCATATAATGTTATTATAAGATTAGATTATTAGATTATTTTTCATCTCCACCTCATCATTTGACCTTCAAATCACTCTAGAAAACCATCATGTACATCTGGTCCGAAGTAAGTGCGAGGTGTGCACACCCTCACCACACATTCTGTTGTTTTAGGAATATTAGTTTACACGTGGGAAATGGCATGTGCATGGTTTTGTGCATATGCATCATCTGTACATCTGGCCCTTTGTGCCTGTCCCTTTATAGTCCTACTTAGTATTATGTACAGTATGTATGAACGGACAGACAGACACTACCACAGATTTTACATTTGAAGTTCTCCTGAGACTTATTACTTCAAATTATGTCCAAGTACTTGTTCATTTCTCTTGTGCATTTCATTCTGGTTCATCAACTAGAAAATGGAACAATTTTAGTTAAGTACAGTTCAACAAAACTAATATCTAGGAGTGTAAGAAAACCTTTTTGACCTCAAATCCGAACAAATAGGAACTGAATATCATTATTTCATTACATCAAAAGGTCGGTAAAAACACAGGGACCTATCAGCTTCATGCTTTAAAAGCACATACAGTGAATTAACATCCCTGAAGGGCACCATCCACCTCAACACTCTTCCTGTTTTCACAACCTTCCCATTAATTCAGTGAACCTGATGCAGAAATGTCAGTGTGCTCCCAATTCAGGTTTCTCTAAAATGCAAATGTCCTTGGAGTCAAGGTTGCCCAGAGTCAACCAGAGGTGACCTCAGCAGGACTGTCAGCCTCTCTCTCTCTAACTGACACCTAGCTCGTTTCCAGTGACAGGTGGAGCACTAAGACAGCAATCCATCAGCACTAATATGTTTGACTCAACCAATCAATAGCACCGTACAGTATGTGAGCTAAGAAAAGAAGCTCTTAAATGAATGTGAAGCAGACAAGAGTATAACTGCCTGGAGCAAAGAGAGGTCTCCCCGCTATTAATATGAGCAAAGCAGACATCTCCAGGAAGAGTCTGTTTAATTTATATCTTCTGCTTCCAGCCATTATGGACTCCAATTCAAATCTAGAGGGAAATAAAAGTCTGGGTGGTGTTGACTGTAAAATATATTCAAGATGTCAATAGAATTACTGTTTTTGCAGCTATAATGTTGTAGATCTCCACGCAGCTTTTTGCTTTGGGGCTAGGTAAATCTAGTCCTCCATCAGGGCTGATGATGTTTTCCCAAAACATCCTGCAGTAAAGCTATTTGAAGCCTCTCTGTAATGATAAAGCAAATGGCTAATGGTGATTGTGGCGGCATTACCCACAGCCCCACCAATCATAATCAAGACGGTGCTGATTAACATGCCGCGCTCCCGCATAAACAAACCCCGGTGTTGGCTAACGACAGAAAGAACTCTGCATTAAATAACAATTATACTCACCAGGATGGATTCAGCTGCTGTGCTCCATGATATTTTCAGAATCATAAATTTGCCGATTTATTTTATTTGTCAAGCAACAACCCAAAGTGTGCTCTTGTTTTACTCTTTTGCCCTTTTTGATTCTTAAAACTTATCTTAAATCATTTGTTCTTGCTTTAGTTCATGCAAAACAGATAAAAACTGTGACAAAAACACAAATACTTTAGCATTTGAGAGGCTAAGAAGATACAAAAAAGCAGCTCAATCTGGCTGCACTGTTCACTTTGTGAACTCTGTGAAAAAAAGAATGACCTTTGACCTCACGGGCTTTGTCCTCCATTTCAAGTGAACTAAACTGAACGTAGATCAGGCAGCAGGTGTTACTAGCAAAGAAAAAAGTGAAAGATCAAAACCAGAATTCATTTGGATATATGAATTTCAAATACAATATATTCTCATTCTTGAAGAGCTTGTTTTGTACTCCACCTCTGTTCTCCACTGTGTTTTACTTCACTGTTTCCCAGCAATAGCACCGCAAACAATCCTTAAAATACGATACATACAGCAGTCACACACGGTCCACCCTGGTAGCAGGCTCACAGCTCAGTATCTCAGTCTGAGAGATATTGTTCAAACACATTGAGCATTAGAATGATCCGTGCTTAAAGAAGCACTGCATTTCTATACATGCTGCGTCTTGACAGAGAAGAGTGCTGCTGAGAGCGCCATCATGCTAATACAACACATTTGTAATATATATTTAAATGCGTTTATTATTTTTTAATAATTTAGAATAATGAATTCCTTCACACAAGAGACACATGAATGTGCAGAAACCTGCATATCAAAAATGGCAAAAAGGAAGTGAGAAAGAGCTTCTGGTTGTGCTAAGTTAGGGGAAGGTGTTATTTGAACAAACAATTGCAAACTAATGCAGTAGCAATAACTATTTGCATATGTTACACTTGAAATTCCTTTAAATGCATGTGTTTCTCTCTCCCATCTTTTCCCAAGAAGATAGGGCAGACTGTTTAGTAATTTCATGCCCAGCGCAGTGCACATGTTACAGACAGGTAGGAGTTTCATTCAAATGAGGCAGCGCAAAAAAAGAGTTCATTTTTTGGGATGAATTGGATCTTTGTTAGGAATGTCAGTAAATAAGTCTTATTTATCTATAAATTAATATGGGTGATTCTTACAGCATCTGTTGTCCACAGCTGCTTCATACTGTATGAAAACTTTCTTCTTCAGTTCATTAAATCCCTGCAGTATCTGAAGGCAGCGGAACATATTTGTGCATGTTAATGGTACTGTTAATATTAGTACATTTTAATGCTGTTGATGGTTTGGTTGCCTGTGAAGCACTTTGTAATCTTATTTTGAGAAGTTCAACAAACTATTATTTATTTCTATCTTCATTGTACTAATTAACTGTAAAATAGATAAATAAATAGATAACTAAACACACCAGGTGTGTTTGGAGATGCCTACACAGTCTGTGCACCCGAGACCTACCACAACACAAGATGCCAAATGTAAAATACCAGAGATGTCAAGAGCAGATGAAGATTCAGATTGTAATTTTCCACTTGTGCCTGGTGTTCCCCAGGGTTTGATTTGAGATCCTTTGCTGTTCTTATGCTTCTTACATGTTACAGTATTCAGGAGAACAGCGTATCCTTCCTTACTAAGCAATTATCTACACTTTCATGACTTCATCATGACTGCCATGCTTTATTAATTTTTTCTTTTCTTATTAGATGTAAGATACTTGACCATATCAACCCTGTGCGCGGATAAAATGTAATTTAATTTAAAGATTTTACTGCACAGATAAAATTGAATTGAATTTAAAGAATTTGCTGCTCACTTGCAAGTTTTGTGTTGAACAGGCACCCAGTTACATCCGTCATTTTTTTCCCTTAAACTCCGGACTGCACCCTGAGGTGCTACAGTAAGGATTCATTTGTCCAGACTGAATACTACAGATGATCAGGTATTATCCCTAAGGACATCAGTATTGTGGAACAAGCTCAAGTGTCTGTACTTTTATCTTCCTTTCTTTATATAACTGCTCTTGGCCATTTATAATATACATATTAATGACACTTTTAATATTACATTTTAACACTGGTGATGGTCTGGTTGTCTAATTGCTTTCCTCTGTTGTTCTATGGGGCTCTTTTTAATCCTATCTTGTAAAGGTCTTTTCAAATACAGCTCATGAAGTATGGTCCTATGTTAAGTAGTGGTACAAAAAACCTCTATAATGACATCAACAATACCACAGTATTTCAGTGCTTTCCACATTCTTCCTACTGCAAATGATAAGCGATAGTGACCCAGGTGAGACAGATCAGTGGTTTGGCTCTAATGACATTTTAATGGGAAACTAATGGGGGTTTCTGCAGACAGACCTCAGTGGGTTCAGTGTGAGGTCAATGAGGCATGAGAAACAGGCTAATTGCTGCTTCATAAAGGCTGTGTATAAAAACAGTTATTGTTCTGCTCGACCCTCTCTGGGAGGTATTCTGCTCCGGGTTGAGGTTTTATGCTCGATTGTGTCAGGCTGTGCCCACTGATGCAAAGATTGATGTTTACTACATGTAATACAACAAGACGCAATTACAAAAATCGTTTTTCATGGTTCTTGAAGGCAAGGCAGTTCTAAAACCTTTCTATTTCCCATCTTTTCACCTTGGCAGGGTTTCCAGCTCAAAGAAGCCAGACTATAGGAATTCAATTTTTCACTATAATACACACATTTATGAAAAATGTTTAATCAAAGATCTTTATGAAGACCTTGTTCAAATTGTTTCAATGGTTAAAGAGAAATGTTGAATTGTTGAACTGAATTTCTAACTGAATTTATGCTTTGGGTTGCATTGATATTATGATTTGAAAAGTGAACAATTTGTGATTTTATCTTTTTTTTTTACAAGCCAGAAATTAATTTGAGCAATGCTTTCTTTTTTAACATCCTGTCAGATGACGTGAGGGAGTCGCTTCCCCTGCAGCACATTGTGTGGTAGTAGGTGGTATTGAGTCTGAGGGCTCTATTTTGGGGCCCGCGCACTGTGAGAAGTGCAGCTCAATAACTCTCTCAGGGCCGTCTGTTCCAGCCAGCGAATCTTCAAAATGTGCAGAAATATGAATTCAACTTTAAACCAAACACCATCTTCTCTTGGCAGCATATTTGAGCTGCTGTGTATTCAACTCAGCACATTCTGCACAATAATATGTTTCCCCTTGGTAAAAACAGGATTCCCAAACTGTCGTGCGTCATGATGGAAACAGTCATGAGTTTAAAGGGGACGAAAGTAGCAAATGTGATTGGCCCTGATTGTCACAGCCTCTTACACCTATACACACCACCTGTACGCTCACCTATAATGTATGAGAATGTATTCTGTCTGATCCCAGCCCATACCCAAGCGTGCCATAAGTGCACCAAGCGAGCCTGTTGATTCAGGAAAATAGTCTTTTTTTGCTATTATTACTTTGCACTTCACCATAGATTTGTTGAATTGTTGTGCTTGTGCAGGCTGCTCAAATTCCAGCCTGTCAGGACATCGAGTCTACAGTTTTCCTGGCACTATCTTTCATGCCTGGGTTTGTTTTGTGCAGCTGAAGAGACGGGACATGACTGCTGCATCTGAAACAAAAATCGCAGGCATGTGCAGCGTTGTGCCTCTCTCATCTCGCCCTCTCTCCCTCTCCCATCCAGTAGAACATCAGGACCGCAGTGTGAAGTTCCATCTGGCAATGTGAGATATGTCAGACCTAGCAAGCTGATTAGTTTCTGTTGTGGGTGAGTATCAATACTCAGTACAACTTTACAACATCGTCACTCACATCACACTCACCAAGATACCTGTCCAGTTCTCTACTGGTTCTCTTCACACCACAACTAAATTTCTTGCCAAATGCTGTTATTTTTCATCATTTTTGCCTGTTCTTGGTCCCTTGGATGACTAACAGGCTGATAATTATGATGTTGTGCTCCTATATACGTGTATGATTATGTATTTTCAACCTCATCAGTGCAAAAGTAGCATTGCGATCAATATTTATTATTGGTAAACTTGACCTAGCTTGGCTGCTCTCATTTATTTGACACCACATTATAATTTCTATCATATTTGTAAGATAAAGCTACCTACTTAGAAATGAGTCCAGATGTTCACTGTTGGATGATTTTCCCACACAGTAACTCACTGGGGATGGCAATTTTAAAACTGCTCTTTAAAGACACTGATTTTTCCAGCCAGGCCACAGTAGACACGTCTTAACTGAAACTCATTTTGAACACAACATTTGGTCCACAATGTATTCCAGAACCTTATTCTTAGTCATGTTTTACTTAAAAAGAAAAGAAAATTGTAATGTAACTTGGATAACTGAATAACTGGATTCAGCACCAGAATAGTCATTCGTCATTATCAATGTATCTCAAGCACAATGCAGTTTAGCTGCAAGGTCAACGTGGAATTCTAGCATTCACAGCACAGCCTGTGATAATCCCCTTTTCTGTAAGAGTTCAGCAGGTGAAGGAGTCCCCAGGGTGGTGTGTGTGTGTGTCTGCAGGTATTTCAGCATGATTTTCTTTACTCCAGCCAACCAACAGAAGTTAGCATGGCTGTTCTGTCAGAAGCTTAAAGCTGTAGTATGGGGTCAGAGGCCAGGCTGCAGTTAATGCTGCTCTAAATTGCCTTTCCTTGGAGATTTGCCCCCATCGAGGCACCTGAGAAAGGTGGGAAGGTCACGCTGTGAGGAATAGGGTGAAGGAAGTGGATGGGAGTCTCAAAGAAGCAAGCATGCAAGGCTAGTTAACATGTCCACTGCTGACTATCGCCCCACTTACAATGACAATGGACTGAATTCTGCAGGCTGCGCTGTTATCTGCTGGGGTTTTCTTTGACTGTTTGTGTCTGGTTCTCTCCAAATTAAAGAGGAAAGTAGGTACCAAAGGCCAGGCATTTACTTTGGTAAGTACAATGTTATGATAATGGATAACCAGAAAATAAAGCCCAAATTATAATAAATCATATTATTCCTTTAAGTAATTGTAATTGTACTAATCATAATTGTACTTACATCCCACCACTGGTGTACATTACATACTGTAGGAACAGTGACAGGAAAAGGATGAATGAGTTTAAAAAAGGCTGGGTTTATAACTGATTTGACACCTGACTCATTAGAAATGGTCGAGGAAACACATTGGGAGCAACACAAACTTTGTGTTGTTTTGTTTGTTAGTGATATATATAACACTAATTGAACACTAATTTGTATTGCCATATATATTTTGTAAGAAAACATAATTGCCAACTGGATTGGTTTTTTTTTTGTTTTGTTTTGTTTTGACTTGATTGAGGGAAGCGCTATTTATCTACTGCACAGCACCTTAAACGCTAGTTGCCACCCACCATTTAACAGAAGAAGAAGACGAACAGCCAATCACGTCGCAAACCGGTAAGCCGGTAAGCAAAATGAGCGACACCAAAGAAAATGCAGTGCCCATGACCAAATAATGATTGGACATTTATCATGATAATTACTGATATGAACATTTTTTCCATGATAACATTTTTCACCCAGCTCCATATGCAGCAGGACTCCCCAACCCCTGGAAAAACACTGTGATGTGTAAAATCAGCAGACTTCCCCTTTAAGGACATTTTTAATTTTGGTAAAGTACCTGATATATTTGGCTAAATATCTGCTAACTCCTATACTGACGTTTAAAAATATAAGTATGTTTTATTCAAATAAGTATGCTCATTTGTTAGGGGACGTGAATCAATGTCTGCAAGTGCAAATTGCCAAATCATAAGGTGCCATCATATATTTTCTGCATTTTGAATAGTCATCTAAAATAGGGTGATAGACTCTAATTGACATATTAAACGCTACATACAAGGTAGTTTACTGCTGAATTTCACCTACTGACATCTTCCCAAATGCCCCTTCTAAATAGTGATCATCTATTTAATGACTTCAATTATGTACAGATGATCACACATTCTAACCTAATGTACAAATGTTGCATGCAGCCATACAAATCTCATACAATGTTCTATTAAAAAATAAGGCAGAGCTGAGTGTAACCTTGCACAGTGTATGTTGCCTCTGTGGACTTGTGCAGTTCTCCCTCCAGTGCTCTCTACATTTACTTTGAAACTAACAGAATCAGGTCTACAGTGTTAAATATTTCATCGTACCTTTCCATGTAACTGTTATTCTGCTACAGCAACCGTGAAAACTAAAGAAAAAGAAGCCAGTGCGAGGAGACACCTGGCTGACATGCATTTAAATCTTGTTGAGGTTGTGGGAGTGTGTTTATCTCTCTGCACTGTACATACACTGCACTGTACCGTGCCACAAAATGCAACAAGGAATTTAGAGAGCATCACTCTGTAGGCATCTTGTACTCATCTTTTCATTGAATTTTCAGAAATGAAGTGAGGATTGGCCTTGTATTCCATTCAAGACTGAAAACTTCAATAGTGGATCAGCTGAAAAGAAGCACAGAAAAATACCACAGCAGTTGACCTTGTAGATGTGGAAATGAATAGCAGACAGTGGCACTGATCCTTACTGTAATTTGTGGGGGGCTACAAATGCGAGTGTTGAGAAGAATGACACTGAAAGCACCTTCTGTCTGCACTATGGAGCAGAAGCCATTACTGGCTATAGTGTTGTCAGCCGTTCAGCATCAGCTCCTTTGAGAATGAGGCTCTCAATCAATGTATGAAAAGCCAGTATCTCTGTGGAAAGAATGAGACAGAATAACTCATGACGGGGGCAGCGGCAGCAGTCGAGTGAGTAGGTGTTCAAAAGCAATGCAACTGTCTAGAAGGAATTGTCTCGTTTTTATCCGTGCCATCGGCCTCGCTGCATTGTTTGTGGTAATGATGGTTTTCTTGGCTGCTGTCAGGCATATTTACAAGGATGACATTCCTGAGAGAAGTCAGTGTGACTGGACTGTATTTTTGGGTTATTATCAGGTGTGTGTTATTTTCTGGTTTTGTGTGAGCTTTAGATATGTTAATATTATACCCTCAAATTCCACAATTCATAATATATATACATACATATATATATACATATATATACATATTGATATATATACATTCAATTTATAATACTACATTGTAATTGTTAACATTAAAGGACCATACCAGTGATTTTGCACATTTTCACGCATTTACTACTTGCTGACCATTTAACAATACATATAACATAATACAATAATAATACAATATACATGTGAGATATTCATTGCAGTGTATATGATAAAGTAATAACAATAAAAGCTGGCGTGATGCTGACTGTGATGGATTAAGCAGGTAGTTTTGTCAAACTGATATTTCAATGATACTTAACTTTAAAGACAACACTGACGAGAAGTCCTAAAAGTGCTATAGATGAAATCATAACAGCAACTCCTACCGCTGATGAAGACTGTGTGATATGGTAGAGCGCTCCTAAAAAAGCTAGTAAGTGGACCATGTGTTGGGATTGTTTTGTCTGCAAATGTCCGCAGGGTGCCACAGAAAAATCCAAAACAGCATGGTATGGTTTGGGCAAAGGTGAGCAGTAATGCGGACTTCACATGAACGCAGTATTGTAAATAATAGATAATTACTGTTCTACAAATACTCACTACCTTCACTTCTTGTAGCAGTAATTGACTCATTATTACTTAGTCAATACTAAATAGTGCACTTTTAAGTGTTACCATTAATTGAAGTTCCATTTGTCGTGATCCTTAATCAGGGCTTAATTACCAGCCAAGCAAAGTGAGCAGCTGCCCCAGTGTTGGCGTAGTGACAATTACTTTGTAGTATTTCATTATTGCAACTTGGTAATATGCACTTCCAAAGCACAATTAAAAACTGAAATGGAGAGGGCCATGAGGTGGCCCCTGCATTTTTACCCAGTCTTTAGGCCGTCTTGTAGAAGGGTCCTGTGTCAAAATCTAGATTTAACACCTTTTATATTTCAATTGATATTGTGCTTACAGTGCACATCCTTCAACAAATTTGGGTTTAATCAAATGATCAGCATTGAAAGACTGGTTCGCTTTTGGGACTCTGAGCAAAACGGGACATGTGTGGAGGGGCTCTAAAATTGGTAACCTGATGAGCGAGATGGTTTGTTACACAGAAACATCTGAGAAGTCGTCCTTGGAAACTGTGTGGAAAAGGGCAGGCACTTACAAAAAAATACTTGGCAGCTGATTGGATGAACCATCTGTCTATAACTGTCTATCACGGGCTAACTTCAACCAATCAGATCAGCGAACCATAAGACGTAGTAGTAGAGCTGAAGCCAGTCATAAGAAGAGCGAAAACATCTTTTCCATGGAGAAAAGCATTCAGTGGAGATCTTCTTTCAATGAAGAAATACACTCCAGTTCTGATATAACTGATGCTATAGCAGCATCTATGCTAACCTTGTTAGGAGCCGCAAGCACATAACTTGAAGCCTGGCAAGATGGATTCTTGTGTGATCTCATGTGATCTTGTGATCTTGTGAATCCAGCTGCCTCGCAAGATAACTCAATTGGGGCGCACAGCTTATTTTTTACTAGTGGAGGTCCTAACCGGTTAATTGAGCCCTGTCCTTGATGAGTGAAAATGAAACAAATAGAAATAAATTCATGTCATGGAGATGCTGTTTCAACACTGCTGTTTCTCAGGGTTCCGAACAACTGAGGATGCATTTATGCATAAACAGGACACTTTCTTTCTTTCAGTGATATAAATGTAGATGTTTGCTAATGTCACAATTAGTTGTTAGAATTGTCAGAGTAAAAGTAAGACAGCAACATACCACCTCCTTTTTATTTCTAGTTTGTTCTGTAATTTTAGTTCATCATATTTGTAATACCACTTTCACTTATGATAATATGAAAAAGAATTTGTGTTTCAGTAATGTAGTTGTTACATTGTTGTTGGTCCATTTGTGATGACAGTTGTGTGACAATACAAAGCTCAGCAGGGGGAGGGGCGGGTCAATCCTGCTCAGTAAAACTCACAGTATTTAATGCCTCATTAACGTGCACATCATGGGGTTATTTTTCTTTTCTTTTATTGTGATCAATTGTTTATTGAAATAATGCAAAACAAAATTGTAGATCGCAAGCACATCGGGAAATCCACTCTGGGAACAGGAGTTAGTCAGCAGATATGGAAGAAAAAAGACAACAGGAAAAAAAAACAAAAAATAAATAATAAGAACAATAAGAACAAAGAATAATAATGACCAAAAAAAAAAAGGCCCAAATAAAAACGATAACGAGTCAATGTAAATGCACAAACCTAGACACAGAATAACATACAATAGTAAATCCACAGTAACAAACAACCACAACAAGGTTATTTTTCCATAACACACACTGTCAGACATTTCTTGTGTGCAGCCATTTTGCGCTCTCATGTTGTGTCCTCCTTCCTGTTGCTCAGACAGTGTGCAGTTCGCAACACTCACAGGGAGGAAAGTGCCAGCCTGTTATTTGCAATGTGAAAGTTTTGAATAGTGGCCTTTAAGGAAACTGGTGCCGGTTACTGTAGGGGAGCAGAGCAATCTAACTCAGTCCTCCTCACCTCCACCAGCCATTCAGAGCACACAGTACCCCCCGCAGCCTTTCCTTTGCACGTAATTACACCTTATTCAAGAATACGGCATGACTAATAGTGTTGATTTTTACATTGGGATATATTTCTTCTCTGTAAAGAGCAATATATTCAAAAGCTGACTGTCCCAGCTTTTATTTTGAAAGCAGAAGGAAGGGTTGGCCCTTCACTTCCAGGTCAAAGTGAACAGGTGATGCTCTGCTCTCAGGCTGTTTTCGAAACATACTACAGACAAACGCAGTACGCAGTATCTACTACATACTGCATACTGCGTTCATCGGCAGTATGCAGTATGAAACTGTTAAATCGATTTATTTTGCAGTATGCTAGGCCAGGCTTAGCCGGTTTCCGGTTTTGAAAAGCGGAAATAAAGTACGGCTAACGGCAAACCACCGCAATATTAATAATTCTGTTAAGCGCAGAAAACAAAAAGTAATAACTTGTCACAATTTCTGCTTGCAGATGATTAAATTAGAAACCGCCGCTTTGCATTGTGGGATACAGTAGGCAAGGTAGACTGGTCCGATGCATACTGGAGATTTTTTCTGAATCAGTACAACATCCGGGTATTTGTGGCATACTGCAGATTTTGCTTTTGTTTGCATACTGCATACTACATGCTACATTTTGCCCAAATCAGTACGTACTGCTGGTATAGTAGGCCATTTCGAAAACAGCCTCAGTTTGAGTTTGTGTTTAGGAGATTCAGATTGCCAAGAGTGAGCGCGAGCAGCTGATCATTACGAGCGTCCCTATTGCTGTCTTAAATGTAGCTAATTCTGCTCTTACAAAGCCATGCCTCTCCCATGCGCTCTCACACTGAGTATCACTGAAATTAGTTTTGTGCTCTCTCAAATCTTGTGTTGTCAATATCCTTCCATACAGCAGAAGAGGAGCGTAAAAGGCAGGTATTCAAAAGGACTGAGGAAAACAAAGACAAAATGCTCTTACTATTATTGTTATGTTGGAAAACTCTATGCAAAAGTCTGCACTCCTCACACACTCCTCACGCATTTGTCTTACTTTTGCAGATTTGCAATGCAGTGCCAAGCCTTTGCCAGCCGTTTGTTTAGCTCAAGGCGTTGCTCTGCAGCTCACCGGACCACTGTAAAGGTAAATAACGATGCAGCTTATTTCTTCTGACAGGATTCTGTGTCTCTGCTCTGCATTTGCATGTTTTATGTTTATTACTGCAAGAATGAAAGCCCGGGGTGTACTGTCAGTGGCATTTTACTTGGTCAGTTCATTACATGCACAGTGCGCAGCTCTGAAGCCTACCCCCGCCCTTAATTTCCATGAAAGTGATTAATACACATTTCTCCTCAAACTGTCTTTGGCCGTACAATATTTCATTGAATTTATGAAGAGTTGTACTTTAAAATGAAAAACCCAGCATCATAAAAACATCTAATACTTCAGTAATGTCACTAAGTTGGTTTGATTCCTGAAGATGAAACAAGGTATCGTGGATGTGAGCATGAGATTGTTGATTGATGTCAGGCGAGTTTTCTTCAGCTAAATACCAAGAAAACTAAGGAAATTACTTTTCAGAGCAAGCCGAAAGACACACCAGCAAGTAGCTATTAATGGCGACTGTATTGAAGTTGTAAATGAATATAAAGATCTAGGGACAGTAATTGATGTAAAACTGTCATGAGACTTAAACACAGGTGTCATTTACAGGAGAGGATTACGATTAGAATGATTATACTCGTGCGTAAGCTTCGACAGTTTGGAGTGGACAGACAGATACCGGTTCTTTTTTTATCGTTCATTTGTGGAGAGCATTCTAACTTTCTGCTTTATTGCTCGGTATTTCTCACTGTCTGCAGTTAGAAGAACTAAAAAACACCAATAGTGTAAGAACAAACTTTAAAAGATTGTTAATATGTCTAGCAAGATTGCGGGTCAACAACAACACAGTGTGACACTGCTCTGTGAGTCCCAAGTGGTGAGGAAAGGGTGGGCAGTCCCCAGTGATGTATCACCCCCTCTCTATGGTGAATATTGTCAGGACGGAGGTACAGGGTACAGCCTTTGAGGACTACCAATGCCCAGCGATCCTTCGTACTTTCCAGTAGAGTTCTGTTAAACAAATCCTTGATGTGATAGGTATGTCACTTGTATTTTGTTGTACTCATTTTTTAAATTGTTGGTGACGTTGTTGTGGAGCACTCTCTTGTTTAATGTCAGTCTTTAGCTGTAATGTCTTTTCTTGTGCTTGTATTTGTCTGACAGTTGCCACAGACATAAAAGGAATTTCCAAAAGAAGAATAAACTAACTAAGAATTAATGTTCTCAAAATGTATTTACATTTATAAACCCCCTTTTTGACTGCACGAACATAACACAGCTCCTCTGTCTGCGCCGACACATTCAACCGCTGAACGAATAATCATTCTAATATCTGTGAAGAGGAAAAAACAAGCATAAAAACACGTTGCACGTCAGAGCACATTCTGCTGTTTTCCCTTTTTTCCTCCATTCATATGGCATTGTTTTGCAACAGCAGCTTGTGAGAGTCTCAGCTTTCATATCATCCTCAGTATAAAGCAAATGGCTTGGCTTAGTGTTAACAAGCAACAGTGTGGCTGTGATCATTTGCAGTGCATACTGTACTAATGAGACCATTACAGTGAAGAAGCAAGCCCCTGGGCCTCACAGATGTCACCATTCCACATGTACTCTGCTGTAATCAACAGTACAGTGCTGCTCAGTCACCTCCCTTTTAAATAGATATACTATCTGTGTTCTACTCTATTATTATCAAATCTATGGGAATCTATGGGAGTGTATCCTCTACAGATCTGAGCTTCCAAAAATGGACCTATGCTGTAATAAAAGCTATTCCTTTGATAAAATACACATTTTATTAAAATGGTAAAACAAGTGACAGAAAAAAGCAATATAGTAGAAACACTGCCCTGTAATAGATACAATAGTAATATAATAATAGAAAAATCTCACCATCCAAGTGTCACTGAGCAAGACAGGGAAACCCTGCTCACTCTGTGTCCTACAAAATACCTTTACCACTAGTCCTAATTCATTTTGCCAAATACATTTTGGGAGAAATGCAATTGCTGTCTGGATTACGTTCACTGGTAATGTTTTTTTCCAATCCAAGAAGTGGGACATCCTTACACTGCACAGAAGGCATAGGCAAGACTGCAGCGGTTGCACAGTTGCCTAAGCTCCCCAGACGCAGGTTGTCTGTAAGACAAATTCGTTGTAGTCATTTGATCAATTATACTTGTTTGCTAATATTCATCATTAAAGCACAATAAAGAAATGACATGGTCAGGGATCTAAGGTGGCTCCTGCATTGTTATCCAATATTGAGGCCCTGCCTTATGGAGTTTAGGTGAGTAGGCAGAACACTGATATATTAGCTCTTTATAGAATCAATACTGCATGTCGAACATGTTAGCAAACACTGCCTATTTACACATCCAGCAAAAACAGAGCAGCATTAGCATTTATTACAGTCCAATATTCACTCTCTTTTGAGCTCTGGTTTGATCTCTGGTCTGTCTGCTGTTTAATGCTGGGCAGGTAGTGTGCTGTGGGTTAATTAGAGCTGTTTCACTGAAAACATCTGCCTGCTGCTGCTGGACGTCGACTACTGTTGCCCCTACTGCAGAACAACCAAGTTAAAGGTGTGACTTGTATCATTTTTAGCCAATATTATGTCACTGATAAATTCATTGTGAGACCTGGGCATACTGTATTTACTATTAAGAAATAAGCGCTGGAGAAAGTGACATCTTGGCTATGAAGTTACAGAAGTATGTTTCCCCACTGTAAATTCACAGTTCAAAAATAGAACATTTTTAATGATATCCTCACTGTTCAACAACATAAAAACACAGGAGTGTCCTGGATAATTACAATACAATAAGTTTATGCTATGATTACATTTTTAATTATTGACTGTTTTTGAGAAATCTTGTTTTCTGTCAGTTTGGTATGATACATTTCTCTACATACAATGGTACCAATGAGCCTCAGTGTTCCTTGGTATGGAAACAAAGCAAATCAGACCTGTTGCAAATTCAGAGCAATAGTTTCTGAATTCATTTAACACTGAGCCAGAATCCAAAGTGAACTGATTAAAACTACTATACTATATGGTTTTACAATTTAAAACATAAAATCTTAAACTTCAGCCCACTGTTAGCGGTATACGCAGTTGAATTTTATGCTCAGGTTATATGTACACAGGATATATCAAAGAACCATATATTTTCTAAAGCAGATGCTCATCATTTGTACTAATGAATCAACCAGGAGAGTTCGATGTCCATAGAAGCCTTGAAGGTGCTCTAACTGTCATCTAACATTGTTAATGCAGAAAATGAACAGGACTTTGACTTTTGACTTTTCGTCTAAATTATTATTGGTGCATGTGTTTCTCAAAATTGAGACTGCATTTCCCATAAACCCCCTTGCTTCTTACCCCCATCCATATCCCTGAGGAAGATAAGTACAATGAAAGCAAAATCATCAATGGTCCTCCAACTGGAACATTTCATCTGCCATTGCCCTAACCTGTGAGGTCTGTACCGACTGCATGATGAACCCTGAAAGCTGAAAGCTCAACTCCCTTTTGCGCTGGAGTATCAGCTCCCACTTATTTGATACCATAAACAATCTCCCTTCATGCTGTAAAGATATTCAGCTCATTTTCTGCCTAATCTGACCTGATGTGAGCCAAGCAGGCAGAGCATTCCTCTGTCTGGTACAGATATAAAGTCTGTCTTGACATGACTGCTGTCCAACTACTACACATCAATATCTATGGTCCAAGAAACACGTTGCATATTTGACTAAATCACATGACTAACACAACACTATGTTCCTTCTGCCCCATCTGCATGAACTCCTTCCTTCCAGTTCTTTCCACTCACTAAGAAGTCAGTACATACATGTGTGCATACAATTCAGTATGTACTGTATAATCCTGCATGTTTTGTGTACTATGTATAGTCAGACTTTCACATCAAACTGACGTGACCCTTTGTAGAACTGGAAATTGTTTTTCTGTTTTTCTCTGTTGCTAAAAACACAGTTTGCCATGGAATGTAAAAAATTATACATTTCAATAGGCTGCTCTTCTGTGTTGTCCATCATATGTGGACAACAAGACATAAAGGAGCAAGACACAAAGGAACAAAGAGGCCCCCGAAATTCCAATTTTACTTTGTCTGTTTGTTTGAACCCAGTTCAGTATGTGTAAGATTGGGACTTTCTTTTTGGTGTCATCCTTTACGTACACCAAATCTCCAACACTGTAGGAATGTTCTTGTGCTTGAATATCATACGTCTTCTTCTGACGTTCTTGTGCAGTGTGGCGATGCTCTCTCAGTGTTTTGTGCCTCCTTGAGTTCTTCTCCCAGGTTGTAGAGGAAATCCAGTACCTCCATTCGGTCAGATTTGAGTTCTGCAGCATCAGACTGCATATCCAGTGGCTGATTAACTTCTCTGCCAAGCATGATAGCTGTGGCTGCATGCTGTGAACTTCGGGAGGCTGAAGCAAGTAGTGGCAGATGTTCGTCCCAGTTCTTTTGGTTCTGGTTCACATAGTACCAGGTCATCTGGAGCATGATCCTGTTAAACCACTCAACCAGTCCATTAGAGGTAGGGTGGTAGGGGGTGGTCCTTGTCTTCATGATCCATAGGAGTTTGCATACATTCTGAAACAGGGAACTCTCAAAATTGCGAACCTGGTCTAAATAGAGATGGTACAGAGGTGCTCCAGCTTGGCTCTTTTCAGCGGTCCTGTAGCTTTACATGCATCGCAGTGCTGGCATCTCTTTACAAACAGAGGGATATCATCACCCATTCCATACCAGTGGTAGCTCTGGTGTAGGCACTCTAGGGTCTTCATTTCCCCAAGATGACCAGAGTGAAGAGGATCGTGGCAAGCCTGCAGGACCTCTCTTTGCACGGAAACTGGAACCAGCTTGGTAACAGTTGAGTGTTTGTCTCGCCTTGACATGGCATCAGCATTGGTGTGGTGTGATCAAGCATTTTGAACTTCTGTTGATGCAACTCTCTCTCTACATGGCTCTGGTTTTACTACTGGTGTGCCAGCGCGGGAATGTCACCACAGACACCAGATTTAAAAACTCTGGTATACTGTGAAATACAAAGAGATTTACCTGGTGGTGACTGGCTTAATCATCATTGTATGAACTGGTCTGGCAACAGCTGAATGTAACAGATGTTCATTTACATGTAAAAGGCCTACAGTCAGGCTTTAACACTGCACTAACCAAACTTTTCATTCTATTATGGTATGAAGGATCCAGCCATCACTAGTTACTTGTCTTCACACTTGCACCTTTTATAATAATGTTCATGAGACATTTTCCAGCAAAACAACACCAAAAGAATCAGCAACAACAAGAAACCTGCAATTACAAAAACTAGATCATCTCATACTGATGTAGTCAACTCAGGCCTACGGCACCTAGTGTGGTGATCTGATTTGTTCACTTCTCCTCCTCTCATTTGTTCTCATCTTCCTCCCTTACCAAAATTCTAGCTTTCCCTGGTAAGATTTCTGCTGAGCTCGGTCAGCTGCCCCAGGCAACCCATCTTATCTTTGGAATATAGAGCCAAAGAAGTGGACATGAAACAAGGATTAAAATCACAGCCTTTACTGACAAGTGTTGTTCATCTTTTTTTCTTACTCACTCACACTTGGACTTGTGATTTATATATTTATATATAGATATATACAGAGGCACAGACAAAATGAGCAACTTCCTTTGCTGCTGCCACTGAGCATCAAACTATGACCCTCCTCCCCCTCGATCACCCAAACAGCTTTGCGGATGTGAAGCGGCAGTCTAAAAGAGAGCCAAGCCTGTCAGAGTCCTAATTGTTGTGGAGAGGCCCTTGGCTCTCTATGCCAAGCAGACGCCAGCCCCAATTAGACAGGTGTATACAGTCTGCCAGTGCATGAGAGGAGAGCGGACAGGCCTTATTTTTTGCACAAACACTGGTTCTGCGCCACCGCTGCTGGATCGATGCGGCTCTGGGACTCTGGGAGAGCTGGACTGAGGCTGTGCAGCAGGAAGCAGTGGTGGCTGAAAATAAGCCTGAGAAGGACAGATGAGATGTTGACAGAGGAGGAAATGAGAGATTGTTGGGGAAATGAGGAGTGGTTGATGCCGATTACAAACGAAACTTGTCAAAGCCAGTCGTTGTTTCCGAAGTAACATTTTGACAATGAATAGACGATCAGATGACAGTCTGCTCCATCACTAAAAGAGTGTGTAAATATAGAGCCACGAGGAAAGCTGAGACAGCTTCTGTAGCTGCTGTCTTTCTCATATCAGTTCAACGATCACTCAGTATGATTTTTTTTATTTAACACCAACATATATTTATAACCATTATACCTCCTAGAAGCATTTCTAAGTAGTGTATAAACAATAATAAAGACTTAATTAATGAAAACTTGACCAGAGTGACCAGAAAAATACAACCCCTCCATAGTGTTATGCAGTCCAATACAACAGACCTACAATACCACAGCAAACTACAGCATCAGATTAGGCTGTAAGTAAAAAAGACATTATAAGCTTCTTGAAGGGTTATTGTATGATTTGCATTGTACAGGTGTTTATTATATATCAGTTAGTATTTGTCATTCATTTATAAACCTCTTTTGTACTACACACCCATCCACAACCCCAACTTCCACACCCTTGCTTTCCACCTCGCTACATGAAGGACACACTACTTCATGCATTGGCAGTGAATGTTGGCACTGGACGTTGTGCAGTATTTATTGTCCAACATGAACATAATTCCTAGGAATACTGGGCAGCCTTCCCCCAAATCATTTTGCCCAGAGCCACAGAAACCGACTGTCCTACATTGGAATACTACTTGGCCCCAAGTTTGCTGTTTGTAAGTTAGTTTTTGCTCATTTGATTAAGCATACATTTGTTTAAGGATATGCACCATGTACAGATAACATTGAATGAAATGAAAGCTTTCAAAATAAGATTTTGAGACAAGGCCCCTCTATAAGACAAAAGTCAGACAGCAGATCTGTACTGATAGCTCACAGAAAATGGAATTAATAGAGTAACAAAGAACATGATTACCATGAAATTTGTACAGACATTCTTGGTCTTCAAAAGATGAATTCCAATGATTGATAACTATTCATCTAGTGCCACCAGCAGGTCGAAGTTTTCAATTATCCAATGAAATAACTCCACATTCATGATCCCAGATGATGAATCCTACTGACTTTGGTTATCCTCTGACTTTTTCTCTAGCACCAAATTGTTTGGTTTAGACTAAAATGTGTAAACAATCAAACTACCTCAAAGGAATTGCCAGACTGACAAATTGGGACCTTCAGGGTCCCCTGAGGGTCTGAGCCTCCTGAGGCAGTTGCTCATTTTAATCACTTGCTAATCCAGACTTGGCAGCTACAATAGTAACTGATTAACTGACAGCCTTTACAAATCATTTTATAAATCCTTTTATAAAGGCACAGGGTTGAAGTGAAGTGTTATTAAATTGAGTGTATGATTTGATATATAGTGAATATTTTGTTGGTCACCTCCTGCTGACCAACGTCCATCAAATCCTCAATGGCTTGTGTCAATCAATGGCAGTTACAGGCCATATGAGCTGCGTGATTTATTGATATTATTGTGAAACCGGCAGTGAGAGAGCTAGTAGAGCGTTGTTTAGGCCAAGGCAAGGCATTAAGTTTAACATAACTCAGATTGGCCATTGATTTGCAAAAAATATCCCCAGGTGCCCTGGGCGTGATGTTGAGTGACAGGTGGAACATGACAGCTATCAATTAGACCATGCTAAGTATTAACGCAGCAGCCGGGAACCTGGGAATTATTCCGGGAGTTACTGTAGAATTAAACGTATCTGTGAGCAGAATTGGATTTAGAGAATGTTCTATTGTCACATTTCGAACCAAATAAGAGACATTCAGCTCATTCTGCGACTATTTGCGTCACCGAGTGTTATTCAAAGACCAATACACCAGAGAGCTGAAGCGATGTTCAAAGATGACAGGATGTGGGATGTGACGGTGACACATAAAGCAGGTGCAGTTCAAAGCACATCATATCCCATTTGCATCCCTTCTAATTTAACTTAGAGAGGCTCTGTCATGAGAAATCTCAAACAGGGGAGGAGACAGAGATATTGTAAAGCAGATGAATGCAGCCTTCAGGAAACCAGCTTTGACTGACAGAGACGAGGGTAAACACTTTACAAGTGCACCGCTCGCTTCAGAGGGACTGTTATGCAAAGAGGGGGATAGACAGAGAAAAGGGAAAATGAGAGTGCTCCACCCCTCCGCCCCCTCAGCTCCTCTCAGGAGGTGTCAGGAGCTGTGTGTAAAGAACCCAGTGCCCCCATTTCCTGTGAGAGGGAGTAGCGCTGAATTTTGATAACACTCATTTCCAATTGAGCGCTTCAAAGAGGAAAAGGCTCGAAGACAATTAGAATGAGAGCGTAGCCTCGGCACCCTGAATAGCCCTTGATGAGAGCAACGGGCGAGTTTGGATAGGTTAATCAGCCGTAATCGGAAAGCAGGTGTTGAACACGCAACCTTACAATCCCCCACCCCAAATTATATGATCGTCACATTCACAAAAGTGTGTCTTTTAATTAAACACAGTGTCCTTTCCCGCTGTCTTTTCCTTGTTCAAAAGCGTGAAGCAGCGCTGATTGCATCAGATCAGTGACACCAAGAACAAATTGCTTTTCTGCTGTGGCGGGGATGATGAAGGGGGTGGGAACAGGGTGTGCGTGTGTGTGTGCGTGTGTGTGTGTGTGTGTGTGTGTGTGTGTGTGTGTGTGTGTGTGTGGCAGTGTGTGGTAGAGTGTTGCTTATTACAGGAGAGGCACAATGGTGACTTTAATCTGAAGATGATGCAAAATTTACTGTGCAAAACTCATCTTCTCAAGCCGTGGAAAAGAGAATCTCAAGTTTCATTTTTAATAAAAATAGAGTGAATCTTCCAAATAGGCCCTCACAGGCCTACAGCTCACACCCAGGTATAATGTAAAGTGTGAAAGTGACATGGTAATAAAAGTCTTTAACCAAGTGATTCTGAGATTGGAATTTTCTCAAATGACCAATTATGCTCCAGTTATTAAAGCGGCTTGCTTTTTTTCACATTCTATGATAAAAGAATGACTTGGTGAAATAATTTCACTACTTTTGGTTCAGTGTTTACAGTAAATGTGTTGTGAAATGTGTTGTGTGTGTTGTCAAATGAAATTTGTTCTGTAATGGTTAGAGTCTAATTAAAAGCTGTTGCCAGGACTAGTTTCCGCAAAGCAACCAACCTTTATAGAGTTGTTTGCTTTATTAATCATTTACTTTATTTAGGTAAATCTAAGAGTGCACATAGTCAGATCCAGCAACAGGGGTGTAAAGAGAATAAAAAGGAATCTGTAAAGTCACATTTTAACAATCCAGCCATCTTTAGGAAACCTCAGGGCCATGATTGGTTGATTGATCAACACATGCCTTACGAAGAGCTGGCGTGTGGGTTATTTTACAGAGATCTTAGGGTGAGTGTTTGGCTTTCTGCATCAGTGTTGCACACAGTTAGGTTTTACAAGTTGGGAAGACAAAAAGTAACAAAATAGCAACACAAGAATGCAATGCGGAAAACAACATTGAATCATGAGTTCAGTTTTACTCATGACAGAAAAGATTGTTGACTGTCTTCTTTAGTTTAGTTAGAGTGTGACACGATGAATCCTCTAAGCCTATGGTATGTTTGGTTGCACAGTTTCTTGTTTTTTTAATATTCATTTTGCCTTTTTTTAGATAGTGACAGTGTAGATACAGACAGCAAACATGGTAAGAGAGAATGGGGTATGATATGCAACAAAGGCTATTAAAACTAGAGACAATGCATGATGTGTGTTTCAACCACTGAGGCCCCAGGACTGACATCTTTAGAAAATGCTCGGGATTTTAACTTTAAGTTATAAGGTTGGAATTGTGGCTTTACAAATGGTGGGCTTATCATTAGAAAAAATATATTTCATCCTCAACAAACATACACAATACATACATACATACATTTATATATATATGTACTTTATATGTAGTATGCACTGTATATACATGTTATACCTTAGGATGCTGAAAATACCAGCTGATGGCGTCATCTGCGACTCAGCTTGCCAAGTCGCCAGTGGCTGATTTTAGAACGTAAGGCACGTCACCTGTTTCAACAGCCAATCAGCTCGTAGCGAAGTCAGCTGGTCATCTGGACCTGCTCTTTTTTTTGTTTGTTTGTTTTTGCCGTTTCATCAATACTAGAAATGCAACTGTAGCAAGTAACTCACTATCACTATCCTCTTTCATATTTTAAGATGCTACAAATTATATCCAGCTACAAAAAACTCCTGAAAAGCCAGCAGATAGAACAGAAGTACAGAGAGTCGTTGCTATGGAAACAATACACCGTCTTGTCTAGTCGCATTGGTGTAAACTAGCAGCTGTCAGAACGTTGCAGACCGACACATTGCAAGTAGTTGGTCTGAACTGGCCTTTAGAGTACTGAGGCTGTACTTAGACTAAATGCTCACATCAGCATGCTAACATACTTTCAATAATAATGCTAGCATGTTGATGTTTAGCATAAATAATGTTTAGCATGTTCACCATTTTAGTTTAGCACGTTAGCATGCAAACATTTGCTAATTAGTACTAAACACAAAGTACAGCTGAGGGTGATGGAAATCTAGATGTTTCAGTCTGGACCAAAGTGGTGGACCAACCGCTAAAAACAGTGATACTATATACAGAAGCTCTATCAAATAGTGTCCTGTTCCAATGGCTACTATTGACACCTGGACTGAATAAAATCTAACAAAGCCAAGAGAAATAATGAATGTCTTCCTGACAGGCACCAGGAGGAGCATCTAATTGATGAAGTCTGTTCAGATTCCATGCATGATCAATACCATGACAAGCTCAAACTGCAGAGGGCTACCTCTCACTCTGCCCATCATTTTAACTTACCATACCAGGCTTCGACCAATATATTGATGTGCCAGTATTGTCCCTTACTTTGGTATCTGATATTAGTTTGAAGCAGAGTTATATTGTCACATAAACTGTTTTTAAGTATTTGACTCTATTACGATGATAAAATGATATAAATATTCTAAATGCTATATTTCTGTATGATAATGATGAAAATAATGTATATGAAAACACTGGCTATCAGCAACTTGACATTCTACAATTACACAAATTACTCATGGTGTTTTTCTCACACTGCTGAGATGCAATGTACTCATGGTGTATTGTGGTATGTGTATTTTATTGTTTTTCCACATCTATACTGTATTGTCATGTTATAATACTGAAAGCTGTATACTTTAATTGCACTGTACATGTAAAAGCCTAACTAGGGACAAGAGCTGAAAATTAGTAATAGCTATAAACTCTCTATGCAGCAAGTTTCATGCTCTGTATTGGAACTATGTTAAGCTGCAGTGCCCATATTATTTCACTTTATATTGTACTTACATGGTGTATTTTAAAGAAAAAAAAACTAATTGTGCTTCATCAAGTTACAACAAACAAATGACTAACTAATACATACATAATGCACAGACTGAGAAAAACAGGAGGGGTCAATAGGGGCCCACAGTTTATTTTTGCCCCAGAGCTCTCAAGTGGGTTAATCCAGCCCTGCTTTCAGCAACTCCAAAACTGTCCTTTTACACATTTGAGCTTGAATTTTCAACGGTTCAGTAAAATTGTAGACTGGAGTTAGTGTTCAGGTGTAAGTCTAGACAAAAACCTTGCAGCTGTAGTGATGCAGGTGAGTGTGTGTGTGTGTGTGTGTGTAGTAGTAGTAGTAGTGTTTTTCTCAACACTTTAAAAAATGTGAAACTCACTGAACATACTACCTCTCAGAGACAAATGATCATATAACAATGTCGAACTTTGAAAGCTTTGGTGGTGTGGTGACAAATGTAAAAAGAGAAGCAGTGTTTTAACGCGCAGACAAATCAATGTGTGTGTTTAGGTTGTTTAAGATTGCATTGCTTACTTTGGCCAACAGCACGGAGCAGCCCATTCCTTTAGAATCTGAAGGCTGTCATGTGTGTATGTGTGCTGAGTTGTTGCTGTTGTTGGCCTAAAATAAAGCCCCTTTAGCCCAGTCAGCCTTGCAGCAGCCATTAGTTTGAGGCAGCTCTCCCAGCAGAGCGCTGACAATGATGGCAGGCAGTAGCAATACAAGCAGGCCCGGGGGTGGGACTCTGGGGGCATCACTTGCTCTGGGTCAGCCAGGGCCAACGTATTTATCTGGGCAGTAATCTGAAGGGAAAAGGACAGAATGCCTGACCCCCAAACCTCAGGGACATCATCAAAACAGCTCCTATTTCAGGTCCACCATAACTTGCCGTGTCGCTCCATGCCCGCTCTCAGACAGCACAGACTGCTGTAACCAGAGAGAGAGAGCCGAACTGATGAATAACTGAGCAGCAATCAGCAGTGGGTAAACTGTTAAGGAGAAGCAGGACTGATCACTCATGGATCTGAGCTCTGAGCTGAGACTGGCCCAAAGCTGAAACGGCAACCTTGTCACCTCACTACTGACTCTATCTGCACAGTGATTTACTGCAGACTGGAGACACTTCTTCACTCTGTTAGCTGGTACATGCAGTGCTTACAAGTGCTGTAGTATTACTGGTATATAGGTTGAGATGTTATAAAGTTCCTGTGTAGTTCTTCAATAATATAAATATATGCTAACCACAAATTTAAATGGTCAATTAAATTCTAGATTGCAAATCTTAAAGCACCATACCAATTCTTTAACATGTTTTAACCACATGGGTGGATTACCACCTGGACAAAATTGCCAATTGCCCCAAGCCTCCAGACCCCAAAGGGCCATGGTCCCCAAAAGCCCCCATTTAACTATGTACTAATTGGTTTGTGGTTTGTTATAATTTAATTAAATGCAGATCTGGGCCTTGATGCAAGTCCTGCATCATTACCTGATACTGAGGGCCTGCCTTCTAGTGGTCCCTGAGTCTTTCTGAATTTTAGGTTTTAAGAATTAATAGCCACTAATTTAGTTGATATTGTGCTTATGCTTATGCAAAATGCTCCAACCAGATTCAAAGGGCTAATCAAATAACCAAAAACTACTTGTCACACAGCAAACCTGAGGGCAGGTACTTTGGCTTGTTTGCGGGTCTTTAGTCAACATTTAATTTTGATGCACTTGTATTACAAAGAACAGGGGGTCCGCCTTATTTTTCCCCCAGGGCCCCATCATATGTTAATCTGGCTATGTTTAGCCCATAAATCAAGTTAACATTACATTACTGCTGAACATTTTCCACTTAGCCATTGATTACCATTCATTTCACTGTAAAGAGATTTATTTACAGAAAATGTAAATTTGCTAAATTTGAGTTGGTGTCTATCACAGTGAACATCATGTCTGTTGAGTTACTGTTGTGTAGCTGAAACACCGTGACATGCTTTGGAAGATGGTCAGATGTAATGCAAAGTACTTCTGATTTGTAATAAATGGGATAAACCCGATTCCATTGTGCGACTTTAAAGCCAAACTTTATGTTATGTGAGGAAACTGAGTTCAGAGGTCAAGGTCAGCTACAGACCAACACCCCTGAAGCCAGCAGTGATCCAAAGAAGGACAGTCTCTCTAACCTCTGCCATTCTACCTCCCCAAAGACGCTCCATTCATGCTAGGTTCATTTTATGTGGGTGAAGCTCTCAAAGAACACGCTGTTTTGCGCATCAGTGACAGTGAGGAGCTTTGAATCAGGATCATAGCAAGAAGAGGCAGCCAGACGAAGAGGCTGCAGGGTCCTGGCACTGCTGATTACAGGCTAATCAGGGGGCAGGGTGAAGGATGGCCATTGTTAATGTGACGTATCACTTGCCTTGGGTGATACTTGTCTATTAGAGCAAGAATAGCATCTCATAAAGCTGATTAATCTTAACGGTGCTGATGATGGATACACACTGAGCAGTGAGAAGACCTATGCAAAATGTGAAAAGGTGATAGATTAGATACTTTAGAATATTATGCTGCATATGTATACTACTAAAGCAGAGGGGTCTGATGTTAAAGAAAATGTGAAATGTTGGGGCACAAGGCAGAGAGAATATTTATATTGGATGTACTAGTGCAGCTATAAAAACAGCATCAGGGTGTTGAATATTTCTCTCAGTATAAGGATCATATATCTTCAATAAGGAATCGGAACAATGTGGCAGTGTTGTGCAGTGTGGAAAACAATGCAATTTGACTTCATAGCTTTTAGGGTTGAAAGATCATGCAGCCCCACAACAGCCAGTACTGGGCCTAATAAAGTTGTGTGTTTTGTGCAGTATGTTCTTCAAGCAAAAAGGTTGCTGGAAGTATTAGCAGACCCTCTTTGTTTGTTATTTAGTTTGGAATAACATGATTCCAGTAACCCTAACCTTTCACAGGGGTATAAAGCCTTTAGAAGTTGTAACTAACAGGTCCATTAATGGTTAATAAATCATTGATTAAAACAGTGTTTCATTGTGCATGGTAACACAAAAAGGGAATCATATACTAAAAGAATGTAACTTTTGAAGACATCTATGTGATTTCACTAACTCAGACTGCTGGAACCTCATGTTAACTTCGGATGGTAAATGGTAAAGGGAGTTCACCTACATAGTGCTTTTCAACCTTAACGGTTCCCAAAGCGCTTTACAGATTCTTTACTCATTCACCCATTCACACACACATTCACACACCAATTGTGACGTAGCTGCCATGCAAGGTGCTGGCCTCCATCGGGAGCAACTTAGGTTCAGTGTCTTGCCCAAGGACACTTCGACATGTGGACAGGAGGAGCTGGGTATCAAACCACCAATACTGGGATAAATGGACAACCTACTTGACAGGAGGATCGGTTCATGCAAGCAAAAGCTGTTTCAAAGCTGGAATGGGCATCTGTCCTTTCATAAAAAATAATTTTAGGCTTGTCAAGTTGTGGTTGGTGTTTGTCCTCCACAGCATGACTTGTTTTGTCTTTCTGGCTCTTTGGCTCATCAGGACAGTTTGACCTCTGACCTAAATCTGGACCAAAATGTATTAATAACTTAACATGTATTATTGCAGACTGGGTAGATTATTGTAACAACGCTTTATTAATGACTCAGTAAAGACTCACAGATGACTTACTGACTTTTGCTGTTGGCATAAGGCCCATTATAAATGACTTAATGACTCACCAGCCAGAGAGCTTTTTCACAAGCTGTCACCCCAACAGTTGTTCTTATTAATAGCTTATAACTATAATGATCTACAAAGCATTATTAGTTGCAGCTTTGTAATGGGTGTCGAGAGGGGCACTGTTTTTTTGTCTCCCTGTTCCTTTTCGATCATGCAGTGTGTGTATGTGTACTTTGGTACAGATCACAACTTATATTTTGCAAAAATAAGTAATCAAATGAAATGAAATACGACAATTGAATAAAAGATTAACAAAAAAAGTTGTTGAATGTTTTTCTCTGTATGTGTGTCTGTTATGTGTCTGTCTCTCTACCAGTGTTTTTACCATTACCCTCTACTTTGACTAATAACAGCAAAAACTCTGGAACTGAATTTAAGAATCTTTGTTTACTGAGTGATCCATTCCTGCTTCTAACTCTCTGCTCCCTGATTATATACAACACCCTAATTGTATACAGTGGTTTTATGAATTGTACCTTTTCGTCTACCTTAATTGTACCTTAATCTCATTATTACTTAATGCTTTGGCAATATTGTCTTGTTACATTCATGCCAATAAAGCATACTGAATTGAATTGAATTTACTAACTAACTAATTTTTACAGTATTCTTTTTTGCAGTTAGGGTACAAGAAGTCAACATGCTTTCTGTTTCACACAAACAGAAAATGACTGGCTCTTCAGAATGCCGCCGCCAATTTAACTTCCCAAAGAGAAAGCAAAAGATTTCATACCAAAGAAAAAAAATCCTTCAGCTGTGAGTAGCTTCTCCATTTCCCTTTTGTATTATATTGTGGGACGATAGTGCACATCAACAGTACTGTGCAGTCAAAAGCAGTTTTAGTCTACATACTACTTCTCCTGTGGGAACCCACTACAGACTCAAATCTGCTTAGGATCAGTATTTTGCATGAAATTAGGACACAGCTCTGTTTATGGAAATGTACAAACAAGCAAGGACCTCTTGTATTTGTTTGTGTGTGTGTGTGTGTGTGTGTGAAGACATGGCGATGGTAACCACACAACCTCACCACTGAAGAAATAAGTGAAGGAGGAACTGTTAACTTCTCACTATAGCATCACATCTCTAAACGACTGATTCTATGTATGAACCTTGCCGCCCCAACTTAAAGGAAATCATCAAAACGTTAAGTATTTGACTAAATACAGTATGCGGCTCAATCCATCTATGCTTTTATCACACACTCACTAACATGTCAGCATTCAGACTGTAGACCTGAATGCACAAAGCCAGTCAACACATTTTCTGCGAGGGCGATTATGCAAACACGAGCACAGGCGTGAGCATCCATCACAACCTGAATTACCAGGGTTGTGGAGTCAATACAAACACATCCAATTAAAAGATCACTGACTGATGACTGAGCAGGAGCTTGTCTTCAGATAAGTTCTCGCTTTGAGAAGTTTATTTCTTGTCATCTTTCGAACACAAAGAGGAGTTTGCATGATATTTGTTATAATAGTTTTGTTATAATAGTTTTTAATGACTATGCAGTGTGAGAACTGATTTAATAATAAATCTCTGGGACTTAATTTGAGGTGCAAGGAAGTAGAAAATATTGAGTGATTGTTCAGATTGCTGCAAATATCCAGGGAGACAACTCTCGAACATTGCCCATGTTTTGTAGCCTTCTGTATTTTGTCAGGGGACATGAATAATGCACAGAGGCTGCAAAAAACACTATCAGCCATCCCACTATTGTGACAAGAGCACCAGGAGATAGGCTGCATTCATTTGGAGCACTTCTAGTTTTTTTTCCAAGGCTGGAAAATGACATTTTTATCAGCCTCTTTGCCTACTTGAGTTTTCTTTTTTCTTCTTCCTGAAAATAGAAAACTTGAGGCAAGGATAAAGAAACTATAAAGGAATCATATAAGAAGTTTTAACTGCCATTAGACTGTGATTTCTGTTATATAAAATCTGTTTTGACTGATAACTTTAACAGGCTTTGAGGGTATGTATTGTATGTAGGCTTTGCATATATTATCTGTCTGGAATGAAAAAACACAGCTAAAATGTAACAAAATACCACATTACTGTCAGTGTCCGGGAGTTCATTACATTAAGGAGTGTGTTTTCCGAGGAAAAGCAGTGAGCCGTGTGAGCACATGGAGGGACTGACACAAGAAAACGGTGGAAACGGAAAGCTTCCCGGGCGAAAATAAGACCAAAATCCAAAACAAAAACATCTCATTTAGGAGGAACGAGGTCGAGGGCCGAAAAGCTCCTCTGAACACTCTCATTAACCACGGGGAGACAATTAAAATTAAAAAAGAAACGGGGAGTAATTATTCTTGACAATTCCTACCTTTAGCGCCCATGTCCGTCACGACCGCCACCAGAACAAGCAGGAGAGGAAAATAATCTCTGATCGCATTCATCACGTTTTTTCCCCCGTTTTGCGCTTCTCAAGCTTTTAGTGGTGAACGTCCTTGGGATCAACACTTTTCCTCTGGCGGACTGAAACCCTGGGAGCTCCGCCGAACACCGACTACACACACTGAGCGCTCCTCTTGTGACTTCAGCCCGGGCTTGCTATCTGGATTTACTCACTGACAGAGACGAGGGGCTTCTAGTTTCGGTCCGCCACCACGACAACGGACTACGGACTGTAGTGACTCCACTGACTGAAGGCTGGAGACTGTAGAGCTGCTGCCGCTGCTGCTGCTGGCCCGCTCTGTGCTCTGTGCTGGGAGCATCCTCTTCAGGGCAGCGCCGCCGCCGCCGTGCATTCAGCACCACGGACAGCTCCTAGCGTTGGCCAATGGAACACACGGAAAGCAAATGAAGCTCAAAGTTTGGGAGATAGGCCACTAAACTAAACATTGTGTAATTACATCATAATTGGCCTGGTTTAAGCACTAAAGAGCGTTTTGAATGTGTTAACTCACATCACTGAATGTTCTGGAAAAGGCATACATTTTTTTGTTTGTCTATTCTTACTTTTCATGCAACCATTGAATTCCATTCATTTCACCAGCATTGGAAGTATTATTCTGATGCTTTACTTAAGTAAAAGTAGTAATACCACACTGTAAAAATGCCCTGCATTCAACACTGTACTTAAGTAGCTACAAGTAAAGAATCACCTAAATATAGTATCAAAAGTAAAGGTACTCATTATCCATAATGGTCCCTTTCAGTTTTATAGTATTATATACACTCAGTTGCCAGTTTGTTAGGTCCACCTAGCTAAAACTAATTCAGTCTAATACAACAGTCCTGCAATAAATCCTCCCCTCATGAAGCTCATAATGTTCAGGTATTGTTGATGCTATTTTAGAGAGGTGTTGATTCAACTGTAAGGTAATTTCAGAGGCTGTAGTTTATAGTGCTGCTGAACTGTACTGCATTATACATGGAGGTGTTTCTGTTATATTGCCTCCCCTTATTGATATAAAAAAAAGAGTCAGCAAATGTGGACTTCCAAAGAGTGCAAACCAGTTTACAGTGTTACAGAAGTGCAGCTTTTGCTGGTTTAAATGCACCAGGTAAACAAGGGCAAGCGTGGTGATCCATCACTATATATCATTATATAAACTCATGGTATGTTTTGTATGTAAAATCTTAATGTGCAAAGTATCTATACCTGTTAAATAAATGTAGTGGAGTAAAAGCTTAAAGTTGAATGGAATGGAAATACTAAAGTTTAAGCATCTCAAAATTGTACTTAAGTACAGTACTTGAGTTCAAATGTACTTGGTAACTGTAAAAGTCCAGACACTACATTACTATTAAAACAATGACCTACACTGAACAAAAATAAAAGCAAACAGTATGATGGATTGCCTATTTTCAGCAGGTTTTAAGTTGATTTTCACTTTGGAAACTAATGGCTCCCTGAAATGTAAGAAAAACACTTAACACTTAGAAAAAGTTAAACACATTTATACCACTTACAAAACTTCAAGTATCTTACAAAGCTTAAATGTGGCCGCTTGGACTACTCTAGTTAACTCTGAACTTTCCACAACTGCTACAAACTACTAGCTTGTTGGACTTTGTCTGTTCCACACATTGTCTGTGTGAAAGAAGGCAGAATATTTAGAGCTCTCAATCTGAGGCATTTCAGGTAGACTACCAGAACGGTTCTGTAAGGAATTACTTTGAGAGCCAGAAGGCTAGAATGATTTTGGTACTTAATGGAATAAAAAATTGGTACTGGTACTGTACAGTACATCATATTTGATAGCTGATAGCACAAATACAAAATGCTATTGGCATCTATAAGTTGTGAGCCTTATTTTCAAGACACAACAGACAAAGTTTCAGAAAGATAGTTCCTATTATAGAGCTGAATGATTGTGTTTCTCATATCTGGTCTGATCAGGTTTTTTGAGTATGCCAGTTATGTTTTGCACATGTAAACATCACACCCCATTCAGAAACCTGGATAAGTCCTTTTCCAGTTTGGAGAAATCTTGATATGCTAGCTGGAGTACTCTGATAGAAACCAGGACACTGTCAAGTCAACAACACTCTATCCTTAGACCCTTGAATCGGATAAGAGAAGCAAAATCCTCAGAGTTCAGGCAGCCAGAAACCAAATGTGTTCATTCTTAACTGTTGAGGTAACTCCATCAGTACAGAAATTACAGATTTGCTGGATTTGGAAGAATCAAAGACTCACCTGCACTGATGTAGACTACCAAAAACCTGGATAATGTTAAAACCATGTTTAGAGGGAAATGAATAACCACGTTTCTCAGCGTTCTGAATATTATCAAAACCAGGATACTAGTGTGAATGTTTTTTTTAATGCACATTGAAACTCTAAAGCAATTGATAGTTCACTAAACCCCTGCCGCCAACAGCAATTGTCCAGTCATAGCTAACTGTAACTATGCGTGGCAGACTTGTCAAGTTTTGGATTTGTCTACATGTTAAAGCGGTGTGGATAGGACTCTTACTACAGCCCTATCCAGAGAAACTTTACATTTAAAGAGTTTGGAGGTTGGTGTATTTTTTTGCCCTCCCCAAAATCAAATACAAAAAGGCAAAAGTGTAAGGAATTAAGGTACAGAGTAGTTATATACACTCATTTGCTAACTGCAGGGTTTACACTCCGGCAACCCCAGCCAATGTTACCCACAATAGCATTACATTTGCAAAATACACTTGTTAGTCCTCATTGTATAGCCTTTTGTCTTATTACATTAAAAGTGGCACATACAAACAATAAAGCATAAATATCTAACCTCTTGCTTGCCCAAGTACATTAGCTAAGCAGCTAAACAGGGTTGAATGTCAGAATGCTATTAGCACCATGTCATGTTTATAGCCATAAAGTTTATATTTAAGACCCCTTTGCAGGTGTTGAGGTTCATATTGAGGTTATGATAGCTTCATTAGCTAGCTAGCTACAGCTGATAGAATCTGCCAGCAACAGTTGTTATTTCAGCAAAATCAACAGTCGCCAGCTAGAAAGTAGAAGCTGCTACTGTCTGCCACTGTCAAGGACCCGTTTTTTGTTAAATTACACAGAATTTCAATGGTAAATCTGTCAAGGATTTATCCTTGATAAAGGAAATGAAGTGCTTAAATCAATCAGTCTTTTGCAGAGATTAACCATACAATGACCTCATCAACATGTTTGCTCTCTGGAAATAGCTAACTCTGCACAAAAGAGAAGAAACCATACATGAGTATAGACAATGGCCTTTTGGGATAATGCAGAATTGTTGAATGTATTGCTGTGCTGGGTCAAAAATGTTTTCCGCTCATCGTCAGTCAACGGTATGGTATTGTATGTTTTCCGAAATCTACATACATCCTTGATGTGTCCTTCTCCCTGCTTTGACTGAGTGAGCATGGGCTTGATTTGACAGTGTTGCATCAGCAGCCCTCTATCAGCGCAGTCTTTATATCTATTGGTTTTGAGTCATCCTGCTGCTGCACCTCTGTCTTCTTAAAACCCAATGAAGGCCTTTGGGCGGCTGATCTCAGCTCTGGGTTCTGAAGCTTTTGCAGCCAAGGTGCTCCACATCCCTCCAGTGTGTGTCCAGCCTTGCAGCTGCTGCTCACCTCACTGAGAGATGACTCACTACATCAATGCGGGAGAAAGTCTCCAACACAGAAACACAGTGTTGAATCTCCTCAACATATTTGCTGTGATTTATGCACCGTTGCCTCACAGCAGAGAAGCTATTCATAGATTCAACACTGTTATATGTAAAAGGCAAGTCAAGCACAGGCATTACTCATCATATTTAAGGCCCAGTGTGCAATCTTTATGACAGCATACATGGTCTAGTCACATACATACAGTAACTGCAGAGCTGAGTTAGAGATGCATTTGATGCATTTCACCGCCAATGATGAGTCATCCTGTTTTAATCCAGTTTACAACATTGCTGATGTAAACAAACCAAGCCAGATGAGATATATAATCTCTCCAGCGTGTTCTGGGTCTACCTCTGGGTCTACCCTGGGGTCTCCTACCAGATGGACCTGCCCGTACTTTATTTCAGCTTAAAGTTAATATGATTTTTATGGTATCAGACCCAAATTTTTATACAATTTATGCCGAAATTATTTTCAGCAGCATTAGCAATTCAATTTATTTACATTCTGTAATTGCAAACTACTGTAGAGAGGCATTGTTACTGGCAGAGTCTGCCTTTCCCAAATGGGTTTCAACATGTGTACCCCGCAGGAGACCAGAGTTCATGTCCAGTCACTGACCTGCAAACAGGTCTGAAATAGTCGCCCACAGACGCCATTACGTTAGACATGATCAATGCGCCGTCTTTTGGTTAGTTAGTTACTCACTGTTTGATGATCCACGATGGTTTGGGTGGTCCAAGGGTTGTTTTAAAGGCTTAATGAGAGTCATCAGGTTAGGCTATAAACTACTTTGGCTGACTGTCACATCACAAACAAAATGAAACAAACATTCCCCAAAATAAACAGGCCTTTACAAAGAAACCAAAATCAGTGGGGGGATAAAAAACACGCGGCAGTTGAAGACTGTATCCCCATGGCGTCTTCCACAGTCCACCCAGTTCTGCACAACTGTCTTCATTGAGAGGTTCCTGAGACTGCGAGGTCAGGTGATGCTGTGCGCTTGGTTTAGCACCCAAAACTACCACTACGTGCTGCCAAACTATTTACATTGAATTAACTGAAAACAATTGGAAATTGTAAGAACTTGCTCAAAATGGCTCTAACAGTAATTTTTAAAATGTTGGTGGTGAATGTTTTGCAGAATTGTCCAATATCAACACTCTTGTCTGGTGTTAGAGTTGTATTTCTGAATATCTGCTCAAGGTGTGTTTGCTGCCCTTGGTGGTCGATACACGTGTCATTTCCAACAAAACTCAAGGACTTGTATAATTAAACTCGCTGCTACCTCAGGTAACCACGGGTATCACCAAATCAATCAGGGCTGAAATCTTAAAGCTACCTTGTGGAATTTCTGACCGCTAACAGCACTATGGAGCAGTGTTGTTTTGAGTGGGTCCCCACTTTGTCTGCATTTCATTTAAAGGCACAAGAACACATATGAATCTGCACATGCTCGTAGCGCTGCAATACACTTTCTTGCCGCCTATACCACTGATCAACAGTCAGTGGTGGTAACGCACCTAGAGATGTAGCAATGTGCCAGGCAGGGAAGAAGAACACTTCTAGCTGCCATCCATCCATCATCTATATCAGCTTATCCTTAGAGAGTCGCAGGGGGCTGGAGCTTATCCCAGCTGACATTGGGCAAGAGGTGGGTTACACCCTGGACAGGTCGCCAGTCAATATTTCTAGCTACCAAAATGAAGGTTTCAAAAGGAAATTCATTTAACAGCTTTTTAGGCCTTAATGATAAACACAGTGCATTTTTGGTCAGAAACACTGATAAAACATAAATGTATTTGTTTACAAGAAAACTACACAAAGCACCTTTAAGGATTATAACTAAGTTATAAGTTACTCCAGATGGAGGCCAGCACCTTGCATGGCAGCTCCGTCGCCATCGGTGTGTGAATGTGTGAATGAGAACAATCTGTAAAAGCACTTTGGGAATCATTAAGGTTGAAAAAGCGCTATATAAGTGAAGTCCATTTACCATTTAATCCATGTATTGTGAAATACATTGAAACCTCACACACACGACCTCTTTTTCAAATTGTGTGCAGGAATATTTTTCATATTCAATGAGTATACTGAGTGTGATAGGCAACAAAGAACCACTACTAAGCTCTTTAAAGGCCTAATCAAATATTATATTTTCCTCATATACATTGTAAAGAGTGTATGATCAAAGATATTTAATTAAAACACTTAAAATTCACACAAGTGGATTTTCTTTGAAGTAGTTAGACCATGTTGTACTAACTCTGGTTAACAAATGGCTTAACTAATTTTTTACTGCCGCATCTCACTTAATAAAATCATCAGACCATCAGCTTCTGTCTTCTAGGATATGGGTCAGTGGAATAGTAACTGGGGCTTCAGGCTTCATTTCTTCAAAGACTCTTTCTCTGTGTCTTTCTCTCAGCTTAAACCCACCTATGGTTTAATTTCCTCCTTACAACAGAGTCTGCCAATCAGAGTCAGTCACTGTCTGAGCTTTCCAAATCACCCAGTCAAATACCAGAGCACTTCATTTTCTAGTGAAAAATACCTTCAGCAGAAAGAGAGAAAGAGGAAATTTAGATACAAAGACAGACAGGAAACTATATTACAATATTCAGGAGCATATTATACAGGTGGGTCTCAACGAAAGGAAAGTCAGTAAATTAAGTAGCCTTTTCTTAATACGTGATGTGCGAGAAGACATCTAAAACTCACTTATAAGTTTCAATTCATCATTTAATGTATGTGGCTGAGATTATCACCAGTGACAATATTGACAGAATGTACTGTGTGGAAAAGGGATGAATGTAAGATGTCACAATTAGTGAGAATGCTCATCTGTAAAAACAAAAATCTGTAATTTATTCTAATAGAATGGCTGGATTTTTCCATAAAAGAAATTTTGCCTAACGCTATTTGAATGTTTATTTACATACCATCTACATCTTTTGCAGTCAAGATGATCAGATATCCCTTTTGGTGCAAAACCAAAACCCTTCACATGTCTGTTCATCTACATAATACTGAATCAAAAGCTGCTACTGTAGCAGTGTGGCAAAGGGACAGCTGGTCGGTCTGTCTGCTCGTCCATGAGATTCTACAGTCTATGGGGCAGACTACATTTATGCTTAAGTATTATTTAACCTTTCAATTTTGTGCCACCCACTGACCAAATTGTTAGTTCTATAAACAAGATATCTCAAACTACATCCACTGAGGAAGATCATGAGATACAGCTTAAGATTTGTAGTCAGGGTAGCGGCATCTCTAAGAATTAAATGGCAATGTCGGTCAGTTGGTCCACCACTTCAGTCCAGACTGAAATATCTCAACAACTATCACATTAATTGACATGACATTGTGTACAGACATTCATGGTTCCAAGCAGATGAATCCTACTGACTTTGGTGATCCCCTGACTTTTCAGCTATCACCACTATGAGGTTGATATTTTTGATTTTTTTTGTGAAATGTCTCAACCATTGGAACCGTCTCAACTATTGGATGGAATGCCATGAAATTTAGTTTCATCTAACACCATAATCTGGTCAAAAATTCAATGTGTTCAATACTTTGTTATATATTTCTAACAGTTTGGCTGTCTTTATAGTGAGCATTACAGCCTCACACAGCAGCTAGCAAACAACTGTTGTTGTCAAGAATGAACTTTCACGCTCAAGGATATCTCATTTTGGTTATGGTTAGGACAAGATTGGGGTTTTTAAATATTGAAATAGCATTTATTTCTTTCAGAAAGACCAGCATCTTTCCCTATCCTTAACTTGAGTACCTTTAACAAAATCATAAACGCATTACTCATGCTTTAGTTGCTGGTAGAGGATATTGTAGTAAAACAAACGAAATATGTTGACAGTAAGCATTTTGCAGACATATTCATAATACAGCTGGCAATACATTTCCTACAAAGTGATTTTACTAATGGAAATTAGTTGATTATGAATGTAATTTTTAAGAAATAGAGCTGCATATTCTAACAGACTGCTATGAAATCTGCTAAGTACATTTTTGCTCCCAAGGGGTTAAACCTTTTTTAATTTAACATGACCACATGGCCTTTCCTCTACATTTTAAGCAACACCACAGATAAAGCCATGGACATGCCAAAATGAATCTGCACAGCGTTGAAAAATAGGTGCAGAGGAAGCTTGGTGGCCATGTGACTATTAGTGAGGCTAGCTGGCGAGCTACAATAGTCCACCAGCCAAGCTTGCTACCTGCCAATTAGCAAGCTAGACCAAGTTAAGCTTGGTCACTAACAAGTTAAAACACAGATCATTCAAGCGATGTAATCATGTTGACTGCCGCTACATCTCTGTTGTGAGGCAGTTTATTCTCCAGCAGAGAAGGGTTATATCAAATTGGATGGTGCGACACAGCTCCTCCATTCGAACTCTAGCAATACCAATACCAATAACAATAGACCTGCTTCACAAAAGTTGTTGAATTCTTCTCTTGTTCACTCCCTTTGTCAGGCAGCCAGAAGTGTGTGAGACAGTAATTAGCGGGATTTAGAACAAGCAGTACACAGCATAGTGACAGATATATCCATTCCCTTCAGATCAGAGTAGAGCAACTTTATTGGATGTGGTGTGGAGTGGAGCAAGTGGCTCAGTTCTCCTGCCTTCTAATAACAGCATCACATTAAGGCCCCACTGCACCTTTGCTCTGGCACTGGGGCTTATTTGTCTTAATAAGCAATAGTGTCGTGGCTGCTTCTATTAGACATGCGATCGGGCCAAATGCATTTCCCTTCGGAACCAAGGATAGATTGCCCCAGCGGCTCCTCCTGAAGTTATTCTGGCAGTGCAGAGCTGTCTGCTAGGACAGGGGAATTAGGGAAAAACATCTAATCAAGGTTTTATTTTTCACTATATGCTCTGGGTATAAATAGTAGTCATATTACAGGCATGGTTGTCTTGTTATATAGAACACAAGGCTTGTATGTGACAACAGACATCATACATTTATGGTAATCACATGGAAAGATATTAATACTTTACCTCAAAGCACTTTCTTTCCTGTGTGGCTTATTTATCAACTAACACATCATTAAAATGTCTGACATGACACTGAATTAGTCGGAGTTTCATGTAACTGTGTGATTTCAAAGTTACTTTAACAAATGGGCTCATTCAGTATGCCACTGCATGCACACACTGCATGCTTCCTGCTGAACAGTCCAGCCATGCTACTGCTCAGTGAAGAGAGGTCAGCTAATTTTCCTCTCTCTCTGTGCCATGACCAGGTGTGACCTGTATAGCTGGGGCTCGCTACGGTCGTGTTCACATTGCAGTGAAAAATGTCCCAGTGTAGCTGTTTTTCCCTCATGTGATGCAGATCTGATGCTTGTGATCAGTGTGACCAGCATAACAATGCATGAAGTGGGCAGGTTTTCATGTTCTTTCTGTCCTGAAATCAAAATTCTCTGTTAAGTTCTTTATTTGTCATATGCACAGCAATTACAGTGTCGTTGGCAATGAAATTCTTGTTGTCAGGCTTCCACCAACAATGCTCATACAAAAATGTGCATAAGAAACAAGTAAATGAGGAATGAGAAAAAGAGAATCTAAAACAAGACATAAATAGTGCAAAAGTTAAAATATGGGGCAATAAAATATAATATTTATTATAGAATAAAATAAAACATGAAATATAATACTGAGGTAGACTGAGATTGTACAGTAATGTAGTAGTTATGTTAAGTGGAGTGGATTGCTGCCAAACCAGATTTCGTTGTGTTTAACATGCAATGACAATAAAGCATCAAAAGTTGAGCCAGGTTCAACTTTTTAGCAAGACAAGCCCTCTGCCTTGTGGTCTCATTGAAATTAATGAGGGGGCTGTGTTTTTTCATGCAGAGCTAATGGTTTTACTGTGTAAACTGCATTGTACCATTGTAGATGGGTGAGATGAAGCTGACTTTAACTACTTTATACTGTTAGGATCATATATAGCTGATTATATGTTTGTTGTATATGTAAAATCTTAACAAGTAACTGTAACTGTTAATTAAATGTAATGGGAAAAAAAGATATTTCCCTCTGAAATGTAGTATGCATTTCTGACAGAGTCACTGCTCATGGCATTTTTGCTGCCCCCAGTGCTTGATACCTGTTTCATGTTGAATGGGACTATTATTGAAAACTACTTGCTGTTACCACCAGTAACCACAGAGATCTGTAGGATTAAAACTTTAAAGATATGGCTGGCATTTTTCTACATTTCTCTTATTTTCTTATTGTTATTGTTTCCCATGAAAAGACCCAAACCAACAATGTGTTAGTCCGTCTCTTAATACTTTCTGTCTGTGGCTCTCAGCCCCAAGCCTACTGCAGACATACATTTTTAAAAACTGCTCACAAATATATGGTTTCATTTTAAAAAGACTCAGTAATTTCCAACAACAGCTGGCCACTGTAGTTTTTAGCAAATGTTACTCAAACAAGAGGAAATAGTGCATTTCTTGGGGACTATTTTCAATTGCGGATTTGTTTGATGTGTTTTTAATACTTTTTGGACAACAATGGAGCTCTATGGCACAGAGGAAGAAGATATATCGGACTTTGGACACAGACAATACTTGTTAGTTGGATACATCCATTGTTGGTTTGGGTCTGCACATGGGATTTGTTGAAAGTCAGAAAATATAACATATCACCAGTCTCATCCTTTTTCAAGCACTTTCAAGGTACCTAAACCAAAAATTTCCAGACTCTCAAAGTCTTTAATTGTTACTATAAATGCCAGGAGACAACAAACAAATATGACGATCGTTTCATTTCAAATATTAAAAGATTTTTGGTTTACATGTGTGAGCTGTTGAAGAGATGATGAAACACCAGATTATGTTGAAAATCAAGCATTTTTCAAGGAGTATATTCAAATCCATGCATATTCCTAACCTTGAAAATATAACGGTTAAAATTAAGCCTTTTCCTAACTTTCAAGACTTTATACGAACCTTGTAAACTTCTTTAGATCCCACGTCTGCAGAACAAATAATAAGGTCTGAGACGCAAAAGAGACCTGAGCATGATGGTCCTGTGCTGTGAGCAGAGCCTCTGTTGCTTTGAGGCACCAGGCTGGTATAGAGAGAGCTTCTGCTTTATAGGTGACAGGAGAAAGACATAAAGCTTTAAATTCCTCCACTCAGCTGCCAGATCCTCCCTCCATCTCCAGCCACACATCTGTCACCAGTGGAAATATACTGCGTTTTGTCTGTGTCTGATGGGAAACCAACAGAATCACACCTGGCAGCAGAAACACTTCCGTTTGGAAAGAAATGCCTTGCAGCAGAAAAGAAAGGTTTCACATGGCTCTTTCATGTCCACATGGAATGAAAACTACTGAACCTGCAGCTTCTCGGCCCAAGCCTCATTTGTTTTACACAAATACAATCATGGAGATGTTGATTCATTTTGCTAGGTCAGCAGTTTGCTGCTCAGGTGCTTCTCTCATAAACCTTCAGTTCTTTTGATGCTTTTAAACATCTCCAACAGCATTATGGTGCCACATCTGTTCATAGATTCTTTATAAACTCATACAATGCTTCTGACAGAGACGGAGAGGAGGAGGAAGTGGGAAGATGCTGCTGGGCTGTGAGTCCTCTCTTTAGTAAACTTTACATAGACAGTCTGGATAGCATATGAGATATGTGACATTTTTTTTTTTTTCTTTTTGTAGATATGCTAAAAGGAAACCTTATCTGAAGGTGTCATTCTAATGCATATCCTAACCCATAGTGCTTTGATATCTAGCAGTTATCAACACTCACAGCATATACATTATACATTCCTCCTTACATTTGTCATATGACTTTATCACTGAGTCCTGGTGCGCAGCGCTGACAATAGATAATCTTATCTGACGCGTTTGGTTTTATATCAAAGGTTAAGGGGAAAATTTCACTTGTTTGCTCTCAGCAAAGTTCACAAAGGAGATTACAAAGAATGTATGGTAATAATAACAAATACAGCTTTTTTGTAAAGCACTTTTTTCTTAACAAAGATGCAAAGTGCTATACAGGGAAAAGAATGAAGCAAACAGTTAGCCAAGGACAATATAAAAAAAAACAAATGTATATGTAACAGGGTCATATGTACCTTTATCTCTTGTTGTAATAATTTCACAAAATCTATCTGGTAACAGTTTATTTTTGACTGGGAGAACCTCCAAAGTCCAGAATGTATATGTGTTGTAAGTTCAGAGTTCCTCCTCCTTCATTTCTTCTTCTCTGGTCCCTAAAATATATTCCTTTTGCCCCTTCCCCTTTTTATACAATGCCCCTGTGGAAGAAGTGTATATCATTCATTTTGGCCTGTTTACTATCCTAATCCATCCCATTATTTCTTGTATTTTTTGTTCATATTTTTATTTCCTACAATGTTATAATGTCTGTCCCAGCCTGTCAATATATTGATTTCAATGAACTGACACTTAAAAATTGTTGTTTTAAGAGTGAGTGCTGCTAGCTTAAAGTCACAGCAAACTAAGCTAACTTCCATTTTGTATATTTATTTTATTTCTGTAGGAGCTGGAGCAGGCTGTATAATTAACGTGGAGGTTCTGTTTCCCTATTTGTTTATCAGAATAAACAGAGGTCAACCAGAGATCCCAGTGTCACAGCATCTTTGCTATCTAACCAACACAACGCAGGAGCCCACCAGTTAGGTTAAAATATAAACTGGCAAAAGTGGGAAAACATTCACAATAGCATTCATGTAAAGATTGTTTTAACAAGACATTTACAGAAGTTAAAGATGTGGCATGTCATATCTAAATGGGCAGAGTGTTTCAAAGTCTGGGGGGCTTTTATTGCAAAGGCCCAGTCACTGATGTAAAAGAGTCAGAAAACTAGTGATATCTGTTGGCCTGAGAACATCAGTAGAATTTTGAAACCAATACAAAATCTAACAGGGACCCAATGTAAGTGGGCTAACTCGGGGATAATGTGTTCTTATGTCTTGGTCCCAGGTATAATTTAGGCAGCAGCATTCTGCACCAGTTGGAGCCGGTGGAGGAGCTTGGACTGATACCAGAGTAAAGTGCATCACAGTACTCAGAAGATATGTGAAGACTGTGACCTGCTGGTAGCACCAGAGAAAAAGTCAGAGCCTCACCAAAGTCCATAGGATTCATCCTGCCATGAATGTCTGTAAAATGTCATGGCAATCCATCTTGTAGATATTTCAGTCAGGACCAAAGTGGTGGACCAACTGAGGGACCAACATTGCCATCCCTAGAGTCATGCTGCTAGTTTTTTGTTTTTTTTAAGGTATTTATAAATATGAAAATGTATATAAAGGGCCATAAAGTAAATTAAGTTATGAACAAGTTGTGAAAACTGTGGAGAGATGCTGTTCATATGGCTGTCTGGGTTCTAACATAGCCATTTGCAGGCTGATGGAACAGCAGCAGTGTCTCTTTCATTTGAGAGGCTTTGCCTGTGCAGGTCCAGAGGGAGGGATATTGACAGCTGTGTCACCATCCCCCAACACTCTAAGACAGTGATACTCAACTTACGACGATACAGTGTCAGGTGGCTAGCCAACCATTTTTATAATTCACAATGAAAATAAATTGATTCACACTGGGATTTTTTTGTTTCTACCAATTAGTAAATGGTCGATAATGTCCCTTGGCTATTAAAATTGCATATTAGCCTATCAGCAATCTGTGCAGTGCAAGTGGTCACACTTGATGTCTGCGAAAAGTTCACGTACACCCGATCTGTGCAGGGCACGTGGGAGGAGTTTGCCTTCAGGGCTGTCTGCCTGGCAGAAACTCCTGAGGGCAAACTTCTCCCAGGTGCCTGCAGGGGCTGCTGCAACTGGATTTGCCTCTTGGCAAAGATGAGCGAGAACAGTAAACGTCGAAGGGTTGACAATGAAAATAGGCAATTCATTGAAAACTGGACGGATGAATTTGCCTTTATTTGTCGCCTCACACAAAACCTCTGTGTTTAATTTGCCAAATGACAACTGCTGTATGCAAGTTGCTAATATCAGGCACCACGAGTCAAAACATGCTAGTTTCATTGCCGCATTCCCGTCTGGCAGCACCGCAAGATATCTGATAAATATTATTAATGTTTAGTTATTAACTGGCCCCTGGCCTCCTGTCATTTAGCAAACGTGGCCCCCGGGCAAAGCAAGTTGAGTCTCCCTGGTCTAACATATGCTACTGTATCCAATGAGAATGACTAGAAAAACAAATAGAATGGTTTAGAATGTCTGCCTATTCAGATTAAAAAAACATAACATTTATCAAGCAACATGTCCAGATGTGACTGATAACGTACACATAAAAGGATAACCAGGTAGTTATGACTTTAAAGCCAGAGAAAGGTATCTTTATGCCAGCATCTACTGTACACACAGATAAAGGGAGTAAAGTGAGCAGTCTGAGCTTTTATCCATAAACACCCTCCTGAAGCAAAGGTAATCCTGTTCCCCCTCAGTGAGCCCACATCTATCTGACGAGCAAAGAGCAGCCATTAAAATTGGCAGCAACAGGGGCCACATGAGGGAGAACGAAGCAGCTAATCCTCCAGCAATTCATGTACAGGAGAGAGCGGTCAAACAGAGTCATTAACACAGCAGAGGCAAAGTGGAGAGACTATTCTTCAGGTCAGAGGCGTCGCTCTGCCGTGGCCAGTGGAACAATGCATTATCACGGCAACAAAGAGGGCGCCGCCGCTCGCTGCCTGCACAGTCACTACCTGAAACTGAAGCAGTGGGGGAAGAGCTGTTATTATTCATGAGGCTTCAGTTATTCATTAGATGTTCCTGAGCATACTCTTGTCCTGTTGGTATGGGCAATCGTCATTAATATTTACAAGAGGTGCTTGATATTTAAACATGACTCAGAATACATTGCCAGCAGTAAATGCCAGGTAAATAGTGGAGTAGTACTTGAGTCTCGGAGAGTGCTGCCTTTTTTTGCATGACCTTTTCTCAATGAAGCTTATGTCACCGGGTTGGATTTTCTGCCAAATAATCTATTCAGGCAGCCAAATGGCGGAGAGAGCTGGCTGTCAGTGAGTGTGACATTAACATACGTCAAATATCTAAAAACTCTAAATCCATGCTAGAATTTAAGCAATAATCCAGGACATTTCCATATGAGTAAATGTATTTTTGCCGCTATCACTAAATAATAAAAAATAGAAGTGATTCAACCTATGAGCAACTCACAAATCATTTGCTGGGAGGAATTTTATATTACCAAGAAAATATGCATAGGCAGCAGTAAAAGCAACACACACTAGAGGGTGCATACCCGACCTGAGCCCATCTGGACCCACCGGGTTCGGACAAAAATTTTGAAATGAGGTTCGGGTTCGGTGACGTCATACTTGACATGGTGCTTCCTGTTGAGTAGTTTGTTATTTACGTGACAACACATGATGGCAACACACAGGTGGAAAATATTCATGTAACCTAGCTAAGGATGAAGAAGTTTAAAAAACTACCAAAACTATGCAGGGAAACCGATGGTACGGAGGCATTCGAATTTGCTTCAGATTTGCAAAAAGTCCTCTCTACTAACTGCAACACCTGTAAAAAAGGAACAAGCTGTCTCTAATAAAAACACCAAGACCAGAAAGCATCAAAGAACACAGCAAAGATTGAGCCAAAAATACACTCAGTTGTCAGTTTATTAGGTACGCCTAGCTAAAACTAATGCTGTCTAATCCAACAGTCCTGCAATAAATCCTCCCTTTATGAAGCTTATAATGTTCAGTTTGTGTTGAAACTGCTTTAGAGAGGTGTTGATTCAACTGTATGATCGTTCTGAAGGCTGCAGTTTGTGGTGCTGTTGAACTGTATTGCATTATACTGACAGGTGCTTCTATCATTTTGTCCACCCCATTTATGTCAGGTTAAATGACAGAAACACCTCTCTGTATAATGCAATGCAGTTCAACAGCACCACAAATCCACATCCTCCATAATGAGAAAAAAATCTCCCTGGTTCTCCCAGCTCTGTCAGTCTGCATTTGATCAAATGTAGGCACAAGGTGATCACAAGCAGCAGTTAAAAGACGAGGCCCGTCCTTCAAAAGACTGGTGTTGGCCGACCTCAAGGACATCTCAGGCCCCCTGCTGGATCTCCTTCTGCAAACAGGTCAGTGGATGACTCAGTCAACACTGACAGGACTACATCCTGCAACACCTCGACTCCCCAGGAACATGTGCAAGGATCCTGTTGTGGACTTCACCATCATGCCAGAAGTCCTCCACTCCAAACTCACCCAGCTCACTGTGTTGGCCCCCACCTGTCAGTGGATCACAAACTTCCTGACAGACAGGAGGCAGCAGGTGAGGCCAGGGAACATCACATCCAGCACCCAGACAATCAGCACTAGCGACCCCCAGGGGTGTGTGCTCTCCCCACTGTTCTTCTCCCTCTACACCAGCTACACCAACTACATTTGTCCAAGGGCCAGAATTTTTCAAAGCAGACAATAAAAAAAAAAAAAGTATATATATAATATGAGGCCTAATTAGCCTATTATTGTTTAATATTTTCACTTTTTTTAAACAAAATTAATGTTATTTTTGTTAGCCTATCAGTGTGAACAGATTTCTAAAAAAACATGGTATATCTATAAAGATAACTAGACACTTAACATATGAAATGCAATTGCAGAATGCAGTCCTGATTGGCAGGACATATTAATCGGTTTTGGTGCAATCAATTTCCTGATTGGTGGAAAATGCTTGCAAGAAGCAGGAAGAAAAGCCTTTTGAATAGTTTGTCAGACACGCAAAAAGTATGTGAAAAAAATAAAAGGAAATGTTAAATGAGAGCTATAAGTTTGTCCCCATTCTTGCGTGAAAATATGGCACAAGCCGCATTCCATTCATAAAAGATTTTATTTTAGCTTCACTTATCCAGTGAAGCAAGAACTGCTTGCCCCCAGCCGGTGGGTTCAAACCAAGAACCTCTGGCTGTGAGGCGACAGTGTTAACTACTGCACCAACGTGCCGCTATCCTAAGTACCATAGCACATTTTTTTCCTCCTCGCATTTTCTGACTTCATTTATATTCTGCGGGCCAGATGGGAAGCCTCGGCGGGCCGGATGTGGCCTGGGGGCCGCCAGTTGACGAACCCAGCTCTACACCAACGACTGCACCTCAGGAGACCCATCTGTTAAACTCCTGAAGTTTGCAGACGACAAAACAACCCTCGGCCTCACCCAGGACGGTGACCAGTCTGCATACAACAACTTACAGTTGAACATGCTCAAAACTGTAGAGATGACAGTGGACTTCAGGAGGAGCCCCACAACACTGACCCCCATCACCATACTGAACAGCAATGTGTCTGAACTTCAGGTTTCTGGAATCCACAATCTCCCAGGATCTAAAGTGGGCGTCCAACATAGACTCCATCAAGAAGGCTGATCCAATTTTACACTGCTATTATTCAGTCTGTTCGCTGCACATCCATCACTGTCTGGTTTGGATCGGCCACCAAACAGAACAGGAACAGACTACAACAGACAGTTAGGACTGCAGAAACAATCATCGTGCTGACCTGCCCTCCATTCAGGACTTATACAGCTCCAGAGTCAGGAAACTATGGTGGCCCTGAAGGTCACAACAACATTACACAAAACACAACAACATTACATAAAACATGATTACATTTCAGAAAACACGACATTTCAGATTACAGAAAGTGTAGGACAATGCTTCTAATTTGTGATTGGACAGAACTCCAGTCAGGGTGCTAGCTATGCTACTATCTGCTACTATCTATAGTCACTGCTACCCGGTCTCTTTTCTCTGCCAAAAATCTGAATTGCAGATGTTGTCCGTCTTGTTGACAATTTTTAAGGCGATGTGAAAAGGTCAAAGTTAGACAAGCAATTTATTTTTGATTATCAAGGTATGTAACCTACTATGCTAATTACTATGCTAATGCTAAATTACTTTCTAGTTCAGCACTTACCTGTTAAGAGTTAGATGATCTTCAAAGTATGCTTAAATAAAAAACGGTTCTTGTCAACTATGTGTTTGTACCTGTGTTTACTATGTATTTATTGCAGGAAAAGTTGTAATTAGGGTCAGATGCTATAGATCACTAATAAAGTGAGGAACCACAACAGCTCGAGGTAAATAGGTGTAAATATTTAATGTTAAATGGTACATTGTTCCTGTTGAACAGTCAGATGGTTCTCCTTTCCTACCTGTGTTCAAAA